>JZLH01S0122772.1:1770-17934 GCA_001188425.1 Eucidaris tribuloides
CCCGATACACCCTCTGCCCTTGTTCCAAACTCCAAACCTCCAACTTGCATTAGCACCTCGTTTCACCAATAAAGATTTCAGGATTTGCATGTCCACCACTTCCTTAAAAAAGCAAAAAAAAACAAAAAAAAAACTACCAAACGGTAGTTAAGTACTTACATATGGTGTGTTGTAAGTTTGAGGTTCATACGTCACGAACTTGTTGTTTTAGCGTTTATTAGAACAACTAAATTAATTAATCACATTAAAAATTTTGTGTACAATTATTAAGCCCTTACCAAGCTCTATCAGATAAAACAAACATAATCAATATCTGCCGAGAAATAAAGGAACAGTGGCACATTTAGTGATTTTAAAAAAAATTTGCTAAATTAGTATTATTGATGAACTTCCAATTCTGTATTGAAGTTAAGAAGCCCCTACCAAGGCCTATCAGATGAGACAAACAGAATGAAAATTTGCCTAGAAATAAAGGAATAGTCGCATTTTATTGATTTTGAAGAAATTTGCATTAATAAAAAAAAACTTCCAAATTTTGTGTCGAAGTTTGGAAGCCCCTACCAAGCCTCAATCAGAACTTACCCCAGGTTAAGCTTTTGATGTTGACTCCACAACATAGTATAAGTACGTCGACCTGAATGACCTTTGACCTTGATTTTGTGACTTGAAAAAATACTCAAATGATTAGTGATGATTCATAACCCTAATGTTAAAGATCCTAGGAATAGGGACTTATACTTTCAAAATAATGCTGCAACTTCAAACCCTTGAATAAGTTGTTATTGTTGACGCCCCTGCCGGAAAAGTGGTGCCTATATCTCGATTTCGCTATACGTAGCAGGCGAGACAATAAAATGAGGGATTCTTTCATTTTTATATTTTTTCAGATATCGACGAGTGTTCATCTATCCCTTGCCAAAATGGCGGAACATGTTTGGATGGAATAAATGTCTACACTTGCTCGTGTCTCCCTGGAATTACGGGTATAGACTGCAGTATCAGTACGTATCTCGTTCGTCTGCCGGTACTACATCAAATCAATCGTGAAATCAATGATTGTTACGAATCCATCAATTCAAAAGACGATACATTCTCTGCGCTTGTTCCAAACCCCAAACCTCCAACTCTACATTAGCACCTCCATTCACCAGGGCTACACGTCTTCCATTTCCACTTACCGCGCATGTGCATTTCCCTCTACGACTACCTTTCAACTTCGTCATACAACCCACTTTTTCACATTATGACTTTCAAACTCCCCGAGTCCCTACGTTTGGCTAAAACGACTACCGAAAAGGATCTCTCTTACTAGTTTACGAGCGCGAACGTAACTTGCAAAGAGAAGGGGACGTTTACGTGCCAGTTTTCAAACACCCCCCTTTTTACGAAAAAAGGGGGTGATTACGGGGGAAGGGGTGTTTGTGGGGAATTAACATTCAACTTTGGCAAAAGGGGGGTGATATAGATTTGTAATACTATAATACCCGATGAAATCCGAAATTGCACAACTCTAAGATCCTTTCAAAAATTATTAAATGATTATTATGAATGAACTCATCCATTTTGATATATTCACATTTCTGAAAAAATGTAAAAGAAACAAACTTCTTGGGGATTTTTTTATGGGGTAGGGGTTCACCATTTGTTGTTGTAACTATATTTTTTTTATCGTATCCTGTGTAGTTAAAATCAATTATTACATTTTTCATACCAGGACCCTAAGGAAGATCAACAGTATTGTTTTGATACTGCTAAATTCGGGTAATCCTCCGGATAACGGTTATTGTTTATATTACGGTTTAATCAATTTAAATTTCAATGTTTGTTTTCTGCAACAGATACTAATTGTACAGTACTGGTCCCTAAACTTCCGCCCAATGTGATAGCGCAAGATCCACGTTGCGTAGAAGACTCACCTGTTAGTTTTGATACACCATGTACATTTGCATGTGAGGTAGGGTACCGTGTTGCCAGTGAGGAACTTCTATCGCTAGGTTGTGATAGTGATGGTGTTGTCACGCTTCTACTTCCGGTTTGTGAAGGTACGTTAAGTCCCTAAATGTCAATATTTGTTGTTATTTTTTACGACTAGGAGACGTGGACTTAGTTGCGTCCGTATTGATACTTTTTGTCTCCACAGACGTAACGATATAAATATATCGTTACGTCCGTGTTGGTCTCATTGACCATCGCCCTCTAGCGTCCTATGCAATAGTGCAACGTTGTTGATAATGGAATTTCATAAAAACAGTTATAAAAATTCAATTCTCATTTTAAAAAAGAGCACATTCCCCCGAATAATATTTCATGCTTTAGTCGTTATTGTACCCTTCATGTCCTATGCGATTTGAAAGTTCACCCACGTACCTAATAAAAAATAAATCTTCATGTCCCTGTATTACAGTCAAAAGGGATTTGGCAACCTCAACTTTCAGCACCATTTGTTATGGAACTAAGCCATAAGGAAGCAAGCACAGTCAGGATAGAATCCCTCCATTATCGTACATTAGTTATAATTGGCTAGTCGGGCCCATTTCTTCCAATCACCCACCGTACCTGTCCTATCAAAGAAGAGCATGTTCTTTGTACAAGCCAAAGCATTAACTATGAATATTCATTAGATAGCGCGGGCGAGCATGACGTCCTATTACCATTTACTGTTCAACCTCGTAATGACGTCGGAATTTTTGCTTGGCGCGCAGCGCGGCACCAATTAGCAAAATGAGACAGTCGTATCAATATGTACATGGGTTGTCCGACTGTAACAGGAAGTAAATGATTTCGAGGTCCACTGGTTCCTCAATGTAACCCACTGCTATTTCTCGAAAAATCGTTATACCACTCATATCGTCATAGAGCTGGTTTCCAGTTCGAATTTTGTGTGTTTTTCATCTATTTTCCAAATAGTTTGCCACTGATTTTCTTCTATTTTTTAATTCATTACTTCATGGTGCCCTCTATTCACCCCCTCTCCCATTGCTCTTCTCCTATTTTACAGTCATTACGTGCATCGTGCCTCCACGCTTACCCAATATTGTCCCACTGATGCCAGCTTGTCCGGAAGGCTCGAATGTGACCTACAACACCACGTGTGCCTTTGGTTGTGAGGTCGGTTACGATTTGATAGGGGATTCTGTCCTTATCTGCCTGGATGACGGTATTTTGTCAGGAGTAGTACCAGGCTGTCAAGGTGGGTGACAACAATTGATTTGCAAGATTATGTTTAAAAAGCAGTGCATTTATCTTGTTTATCGAAAAGGTAGTTTAGTGACTGTGAAGGATGGAGCATATCTTTTATTGTATTGGAATCAAATTTGAATTGAAGTTTATTTTCTTCTGCTTTACAAAATTAACACAATATTTAGCCTATGGACTGTACAGCAGTGGAATTGCTCTGATTACAGTTCTGTACCTTTAATGTTTCTTGTCAAAATTGTACAACACTGAAATTGACCTTTACATTTACATATTATGAACGAATTATTCTCTTTAGAAAAACTAACATGTCATCTCAGTCCTGAAAACACGAAACTATCCTCCCTACTCAAAAGTATAGCAACATACACTATAACGCATACATTTTACGTTGAAGGGGTCTTTCGAAAATGACGTCCTAACTCCGTTTATTATTAAAAATTACAAACTATTTGAAAAGAAATCAATGAATATACTTTGTTGTTCCTTCTCCAAGGCGGAGAGATTTTCAAAGGCAGGCGCGCCCACGACAGAGGGGATGGAACACAAAATTCATCATTTTTTTCGCCTCCCTATAGGGGTGGGGTGTTAATTCACACCTGCCTAGTAATTCGGTTTCATATTACCAATGAAACGGTTTTGATGGTTTGGAAAGACTTCCAGCAAACAGAAAATATCAATGTGTTCCTCTGGAGGGGTCCCAGAAAGAAGGCGACACCCCTCGAAGACGAAAGTGACCTCCTATCTTCATAAGACAGTGACAAGGAGGATAAGGCTACTCATTAAAGATAATGGCTTTTTCATCGCATCATTATATCCAGTGTACCGAGAAGTCTCATGACAGTAAATTTTAAGATGTTTACAATAGTAAACTGCCTTTAGAATGAAAAAGCCGTAAGAAATTATATCTTAAAGAGGTATTGTTTAAAATATGGCGCATTTCCTCCTTACCACGTCTTATGAAGATAGGAGGTCACTTTCGTCTTCGAGGAGTGTGGTATTCTTTCTGACACCCCCTCAGAGGATCACAGTGACATTTTTTGATTGCTGGAAGTCTTTCCAAACCATAAAACCGTTTCATTGGTAATTTGAAACCGAATTACGATGCTAGTGTTAATTAACACCCCACCCCTACGGGGAGCAAAAAAGGGCTAAAATTTATGTTCCATCCCCTCTGTCGTGGGCGCGCTTGCATTTGATAATCTCTCCTCCTTGGAGAAGGAACGAGAAAGTATATCCATTGATTTATTTTTTACAAAAATTGTAATTTTCCAATAATAAACGGAGTTACGACATCATCATCATTTTCGAAAGACACCTTCAACGTAATGTATGCGTTATATTGTATGTTGCAATACTTTTGAGTAGGGAGGGTACTTCCCTCACTTACCGTATTTATCTGCTTCTATCTTGTAGCTGTGACGTGCGAAGTTCCCACGTTCCCGCCATTTCTGACGTCATCAAGTGATTCATGTACATCTGAGTCGTCTATCGACTATCCAACCACGTGTACATTCACGTGCGCGACTGGCTACAATCTGATGGGGAACTCGACGGTAACATGTCAGGCCGATGGCTCATTGTCTGGCGTGTTACCAACTTGCCAAGGTAAAGCTGAAATCCAGCGTACCATGTGGCAATTTTCAAATGTCTTTTAAAAAGAACTGTATTTTCTCGACAGACATAAGAACAAAACCTCAAACCCACAGATTTTTTTTTTCGTCAAATGACATATTGTGATATAATTACGTATGTGCATTACCTTAACTATATGTATAGCATTATGCAGAAGCACTCAAACCAACTTATATATTTTATTGTGCTTATGTTTCACCTGGATCAAACTTATCCTTTTGTTGAAAGAAAGAGATATCTGCATTATGTGCATGCGTTTGAAGTGCTCTGGTTTATGTTCTAAAAGCACATTATTTTTTCCGTTTCCCCCACAGCGGTGACATGTGGAGTGCCAGCATTCTCTCCCCAAATTTCGTCTTCTGGAAACAATTGTGTAGAAGGAAGAAATATTACGTTCAATGACCGATGTTCTTTCTCTTGCGAAACGGGTTACAACTTGATGGGAATGTCGGAGATAAGTTGTCTAGCCAATGGAAGCCTTTCAGACAATCTACCTATGTGTGCAAGTGAGTCATTATTGAATCAAGTTTATACATCTAGGTTGTTGGATCATTACCCTTAAAGGCAAAAATTAACAATAACCACATTTTGAAATCGGAGCTTCATAAGCGATTTCAACGCTTGCCTCTGGGTGTAGTTTTTCCCGGTGCATTAATGGTTAAAAATCTACCTACATCATCACTTCATGGCATTGCTGATGTGAGCACTATTTGTTGATAATCTGGCATGATTTGGGATTAATGGTTTTTTTTTTTTTTTTTGGCTTGTAGATTTTTTTTTCAATAAAACAACTGAAATAATTACATTGTGTTTGATTACATCTGCCATATATCTTCAGTAAATGTACATGTATATTCCATCTAGACCTCACACGGGTCAGAAACTAAGAGAGTACAATTTTATTTTTTTCATGAAAAATGAAAATTTGTTGAAATTTATGTACGAAGGTAATGGAGGTGTCGTGGTGTAGTGGATAGTTCTCTGTCTTTCACGTGTGAGACGCTGGGTTCGATTCCTGCCACGCGCATGTTCGTCCATCACCATGGCAATTTATCCACATTGCTGTTTTGCACCTTTGAGTGAAATAGGAACCAAATGAAAAACGGAGTAATAATATGGCAGGGCCCTCTGGGAGAACAGGGTTTGTCACTATCCCGGGTAAATTAGATCACCTTCTTCTTCTTCTTCTTCTTCTTCTTCTTTTTCTTCTTCTTCTTCTTCTTCTCCTTCTTCTTCTTCTTCTTCTTCTTCTTCTTCTCCTTCTTCTCCTTTTCCTTCTTCTTCTTCTTCTTCTTCTTCTTCTTCTCCTTCTTCTTTTCTCCTTCTTCTTCTCCTTCTTTTCCTTCTTCTTCTTCTTCTCCTTCTTCCTCTTCTTCTTCTTCTATTTTAATTCAATAGCTTTATCGATCGGCTTTCGTTGTTAGATTTCTAAAAATGTTATGGACTCACTCAATCCACTTTCTCGTTAAATATAATCTTTCAATCTTGATTCAATTTTCTCTCAGTCGTTACTTGTCCGGTCCCGAGCACGTTTCCAGAGCGTCTGTCGTCTGAGAGATGTAAAGCAGAAGGCAGTGTGGAATACAACACAGTTTGCGCGTTTGAGTGCGCCAGTGGATACACCCTTACCGGTAGTACCAACCTTACCTGTTTAGACACCGGGATGTTGTCGGGACCTCTACCCAACTGCGAGGGTACGTAACACTGCAGAATGTTTAACTTTACACCTAACTCATGGTGTGTTAACGAATAGATACAAGATGTGGTGTTAATTACCAACACTCTTGGTGTTAACCCTTCCAAATACCATACTCATAACACGCGCCAGAGTCCTCATTCCTCATTTGTGTAATAGTCCAGGCTAGATCTGACGCCACCTCGTTTTGTGATGTATACAGCGTTTTTGAACGGTTTCTTGTCATATAACGTTGCTGATTCCAAATCCGATGAGTGCCAGACGTGAAATCTTGAGCATTTTACAAAATATGCATTAATTCAATTTGGCCGCCGTGACGTCGTTGTCCTCAAAATACATGTAGCTATCATGGCTATTGTGCATGTTGTTTTCAAGGTTTCCTGTCAATATGGACTTGCTAATTTTCGACCCACTAAGTGTGAGTTTTGAAAAACTGCTATTTTTCAGAAGACGTGAAAAAATCAAATGGCTGCCATGAGGCAGTGCCTCGTGGTTTGATTATATTATTAAATGAGTTGATGCTCTATACATCATTTTAAGGTGATTTCTTGTCAGTCTGATAATGGTGATTTTAAATGCGCTGGGTGCTAGATGGGGCTAGATGTAACAAAAAAGGCCCACTGTCATGACAAGATGAAAAAAATGCCCTGTTTTGACTTAAATCATAAAAAGGGTTCACTAAGGACACCCATAATGCGACGGAAACAGCCATGACAGTGTGTGAAAAATAGTCGTTTTCTTCCCATAATCTGTACACTATGGTGCAATCCATGTTCGTGAATATGTGTTTGCATTCCAAGACTAGTAACTTGTCATCCTCTCAGTGGTTGAGTTGACCCTTGACAGTGGGCCTTGAATGAAATATATTTAAAATAGCCACCATGACGTCATTTTCTACGAATGGTTGATTGTTTTGAGAGAAATTATCGCACGCCAATATCTAGCGTACACTACATATTCTGACTCCCCGAACATTCCTTAAGGAATTTACGTCTTCAGTAGATGTGAAGATGTAGATTATAGAAAGATATCCAAAATTAACATCTGGCACGCAGCAGTTTGGGAATAAGGTCTTTCACAATGACAAGAGAACTTTTAGAAATCCGCAACATCAACTAAAATCACACGTTGTGGGTAGGCCTATTGCTATATGGCAGCCATTTTGACTATTTTAGTTTTTAGATGTACCTTTTTGCTGATTTTAAATCAGAACTTTCATATTGACAAAAAAAAACTATCAAAAAATACATGCACAATAACAAAAACATAGGATTGCTTTAACTAAGCCTTTATGACAGCCAGTCCTAACCCTATGAAATGTTCAGGGTTTCACACTTCACAATCGGTTGAATTGAAATCGTTGTTGTTATCATATTGACAGGAAACCATCAAAACATCATACCGTATGTCACAAGGCGATGGATTTGTGTAGAGAATAATGAAATCGTGGCGGCAATTTTGAGTATTTGCTTATTGTCAAAAAATGCGCAATGTTTCATGTTTGGCACTCACCAAATTTAGAATAAACCCCTTTACATTGACAAAATACCCGCCAAAACACGTTGTACATATCACAAAACAAGGTTGAAATGTCAACTGTATGGGTTTCTTACCCTCGACTATAAGTACAGTAAACAATATACCATGTACTGAGAGGGCCTCCAGTTGAAAATTTATGGATCCTACATACAAAAATCAAACACAAGTGTTAATTAACACTAAAATGGCAATTCTCGTGTGTCAACTCACGTCTCACTGCTCACATTACTTATACACTATCCAATTGTATAGACGCACCCTCGACCCCCGGAATGGTGCGTCATTTGTCCAAACGTGATCGGATTTTCATATACCATGCGCACCTGTGTGTCTCGACATATGACGACCATTTTCTTACAATGACTGTTGCCTAGGCTTATTTAAACGTATACAAACTGACGTACCCCATTCACCATGCTGTGACGGACCAAATGCTTCCATGACGGTACCCTGCGTCATTATTTGTTGGTAAATGACCCACCCATGACGCACCATTCCCGGGGGTCAAGGGGTGCGCCTTACAATTGATAGATGTATTATCGCTGTGCGAAAATCGCTGTAAAAAATCTAAAATGTTCTTATCCAATTGACAAAACAGTAAAGGTAATTGTATTGGAGAACGACAACCACTCAATTCGACAAATATGACACAGAGCCCTAGGTTGTCTTTTTGTTGTAGGGGTGGGGGTGCAGAAGAAATACCGTAACTAAAATAATCAAACGTGAAAAATAATATCCGAACTGTGTTACCGATTTCAGTCTTTTATAGTTGTTTGATTTAAATTGTTCTTTATGATTTTTTTTTCTTTCAATGAAACAGTCGTGACGTGTCGTGTACCAGCCTTTACTTCACGTCTGTCGACAACGAGCGATAATTGCGTCGAAAATACTGACGTCGATTTTGGCACATCCTGTTCATTTGTTTGTGATGTCGGCTATAACTTAATCGGAAGCTCAGTGCTGAGTTGTTTAGCGAACGGAACTCTGTCCGCCAACCTTCCGACGTGTGCAAGTAAGTCACACAACAAAAATGGCGGTGTTAAAATTAACACCATTGGTGTTAATAGAAGACCACATCATCTGGTGTTAGAATAACCTACGACTTTGATACATACACTAACGAGTGAGAAAATAATCTACAAAAAATAAAATAAAGTTAGGTATTAAAATGACACCGTATTTGAAATACAGTACCAGTGTCAGTTGGACTCATGGTGTTATCCCGTATTAATACGACGGGTGTTAATTGTTACACCGACTTTTTTGCTTTGCAATCTTTAAACATTATTTCTTACTCGATTCATCTCCCCCACTCTTCATTTTTGTCTGTTTCAATCTGTATCCGGGTGTATAATTATGTGTGTTATATTTATAGGTCTGTGAAATTGCTTTGTTTTTTATTCCATATATTTATCAATCTATATACATGTAGTATCTCTTTCTTTCTTTACAAATGATCCCCAATTTAGGACACAGTTACTAGGATAAAAAATGTTGTTCAACGTTTCTGCTGTAAAAATTTTAAGGTTAAACATTTTCTCTTTGTTATACAATCGTTATCAAAATATGAAAATACAGTCAAACTTGTTAGCACGGATCTAATTTCTATCAGGATCACATTTAAATGCTAACAATTGTGTGCTTGTTTTTCTTCACACTGCAAACTTAAATTTGAATAAAAACAATTTTGACATGTTTTAAAAAATTGATTTCCGAGTTGTACAATTGTTATCAAAATATGAAATAACAGTCAAACTTGTTATCAAGGATTTATTTCTATCAGGATCACATTTAAATACTGACAATTGCGTACTTGTTTCTCCTTACCCTGCAAACTTAATTTGGATAAAAGAAGTATTGACATGTTTTACAAAATTGATTTCTGAGGAGTCACCATGACTGAATGTAAAATAATGAAAGTAAAATGACTAGATGTCATGGCTGAAAGTTTTATGCCGGTTTTGTCGATTTTGAAATATGTGGGATTGAATCGAGGTTTCCCTTTTGTGACTTACAATAATGCTGTAGGAAGAAAATTACTCAAGTAATATATAACTTTTCAGGACAGGAAAATGTGCAGTTAACTTCATGTTTAATTATGGCGGACGTGCATGCACCTAAACGGGGTATATAAGCTCCAAAGGGTGGATAAAAGCAATTTCTGTGTTACCTGGGACATCTTGCATAAAACTCAACTTGCAATTGCACGCAGCTCCAAATCCAAAGCAAGTGTCAAACACAATTTGTGATTGATCGCAACTTGCGTTGCGTATAGGACTTGCGTTTGATCGTAAAAGTTAGTTAGATTTTCAAAATATAAGTTTGCTTTTTAAAACGCAACTTTTAATGTAAGAGGCCTGTGATTGATTACATTTAACTTTTCGTTTTGATCAACACAGTCGTCACCTGTTCCGTACCACAATTCCCACCACGACTTACATCAACGGATGACAATTGTCAGCCAGGCTCTAACATCATTTACAACGACCGGTGTTCGTTTGAGTGTCCCACGGGCTACAATTTGGCGGGAAGTCGGACTGCCGTATGTCGAGCAGATGGGACGTTGTCCGATCGTCTACCAACATGTGAAGGTATGCTATCAAATTTAAACGATGTGTTTCCAAACGAAACGCTGGTAAAAAAAGCAAACAAAATAACAGCAAATTATACAAAAAACTAAAACACAATAATCTTACCTGGAATGAAATTACACACTCCTTGTGTGTGTATTATTTAAATTTGACATGAGCCTTTTAATGTACCCGGCATGTTTTTTTTATAGAGTGAAATAAATTAATAGGGGCACTAACGGAAATTGCCGTGTACGAAGAGCTTGAAAGAAACAATTTCAATTATGATTACGTACTTAAAACAGTTACTGTGAAATTGATGGGATAGGTGCTTGATGAGCATTATCACACAGAAAAGAATTTAAAATAAAGTAAGACATTGAAATAAATAAACAAAAAGGAGATTGCGTTGATTTCAGTTGAAACCATGCAGCGAAGTTGAAAATAAGTGTAACGATGACAAAAAGAGATGAAAGAAATCGAAGTACATGTAGTCCACTCCTACCTCTTACAGTAACACACAGACTTTACATGAAGAGGAAAAGATGAACACGTCCTGTTTGTAAGAGAACAAGCAATGTAAATCGTTTTATTGACTTAATAAACGACTATCAGTAATACACAATCGTTTATCATATCAAAAAATACCAAGGGTAAGAAATTAGTCGATAAATGAAAATAACAATAATAAATACTCCAAGTCTTACAATCTAAGCAGCATAATATTATTTATACTCTTATTCATAGTCTATGTAATATTGGTATGCAATTTATTATATATTACTTATCTATTATTAATTAACTATTAGTAATTTATTATTTATTCTATGTAATTTCTGCACAGTTGCTCGATGCCTCACGCCACCCCTCCCGGCCAATCTGTTGAGCGTAGATGGTACATGTGAAGAATCGTCCATCATCGACTTCGACACAGAGTGCATGTTCGAATGCCAGGCGGGTTACTTCTGATTGGTCAGTCTTCTGTCACTTGTCAAGCCGACGGAACTCTGTCTAGTAGCTTGCCGATGTGTGAACGTAAGTCTGGTCGCAAATTAAAATTATCAAGGGGTTTTTATGATATGTGTATAAATACAGTACATTAATAATTATACAGTATTTACATTATGACGTAAAATAAAGTTGTTTCTTATAGACGCTGTAATTATAGACTGAATTACTGAAACAGTGACTTTAAGGGGTCATTAAAATTGTGTCCAGAGAATGGATGTCATGAATGTGGATTGTTTCAAACAAAAGTATGGCCACAATTCGTATTGAGAAGACTTGAATTCATGGGGACCAAAGAGATTTGAACCCAGGACTTTTGGCTTACAAACCAAATGCTCTACCAATTGAGCTATCTGGGCTCCCGTCGAGACAGAGTGTCGATCTCGGACATAGCCCCTCTCTTTCCAACAGTAAAGTGGGACAAATCCATGCCAACCAAATTTTGACACCGGATGTCTACCATTTGAACAAGTCTTCCTTCTAAAGTGGAGCAAACCATTTTCGATAAAAGGTAAAGTATAACCAAAATTCAGTGGTAGGATGAAATTAATAGTGAATATTTAGTGTGACAAAATACAATGTCCCGATTGGAATTTGAACTCTCTGCTTCGATGGAAGCCCCGATACTTCAATTAATATATTTAGTCTCGTTAACCATCATAATCCCGGGTTCAATTCCCACTAGGAGCAATGCGTTTTCCCTCTAATTAAAATTTAAGTAAACATTGTGTTTAAGTGACTAGAAAAAAAGCACTGAAGGATCCTGTTGAGAATTGAGTCACCTAATCAAATCTCATGATTGTGTGTGCTGTGATTTTCATATTTCCCAACAGTTATTGACATTTGCGCCACTGACCAACCGTGCCCGCGATCATCGGATTGTATAAACGGCATCAACACATATTCATGTGTTTGTTCTTCTGGTTACGTCACCGAGCAGACAACGAATGGGACGACGAATACGTTCACATGTGCTGACATCGATGAGTGTGCCGGTTCAACAAGTGTCTGTCATGAGGACGCCCTCTGTCGGAATTTACCCGGTAGTTTCTTATGCACCTGCAACGAAGGTTTTGAAGGAGATGGAATGCAGTGTACTGGTACGTGTGGTGTAAATAAAAGTTATTTTAAAAAAATACCCCTTATGTTGAAAATTGATATCGTAGGCAAAATTATACGTTTTATGTTGTATTCAAAACATAATCCGTTGGAGACGATTTGATTTCACTATAACACGCATTTCCCATAGACCCCAAACCGAGTTAAATCATACTTGGTTTCCAATGGGTTAATATTACCGATGCCGTTAAGGACGTAGCACAATCTGAGAAACTACAACTGCCAAAAGCATAAAACTTTACAAGTAATATACATTTTGCGTAATGTATCCTATATAAAATATTCCATAACTCCGACACACACCATATATTCAAAGATTTGTTTCAGATTTGTACAAAGTTCTGCACGAACAGCACTATCCAGAGTGAATTTGGCGCGTTATAAATCACATGCATTAAACATCATTAAATTCAAAGAGTCAACGAAGAGGGTAAATTATAACTCTTAGAATGTTTTGTATTTCTCGCAAGCCTTTCGATTAGAAAACTGCTTTTTATAGACATACGTTGAACACACCTCTTAGGGAAAAAATCACGCAATATCTCATCTACTATTCCCGGATGAGCTTAAACTAAGTGAGAGTATAATGGAGATTACTGCGAATACATTGAGGTCGCTGCAAATATGACGACTATGAATATATCGAGGCCAATACGTACATATTGAGACGACTGTAAATATACTATTTCCAGGACAAAATCTAATGGCATTCTCCCATCTAACCACGACGAATACATTGAGATCACACTACTGCGAACTTACATCAAAGCTAAACGTTTACTTAATGATTGAAATCAAGGGAAAAATACATGCATTTATCAATGTAGTATCAATTTCATAAATCGACCCCGGTGGAAATATAAAATAAAGAAAACAAATGGTTAAGCAAGATGTTTCAGTAACAAACTATTTTTTTTCATCGTCGATTGTCAAATTGTTACACACCCACTCAGTCACTCACCAGATGAAGAAAAATCTCACCATTATATGAATCCGAGAGTTTGTGGATTAATGAACACTGATTTCCTCTCGTATACCGTTTACAGCCGTGGATCCGTGCGCATCCAGCCCTTGTCAAAACGGGGGTACCTGTATCGCATTAGACGACGGACCGAGCTACAACTGCAATTGTCCTGATTTATTCACCGATGTTAACTGTAACACCAGAGTTGTTGAACAAGGTAAGGCTCCCCCGGCCACGTTACGCCGCCGAACTGTTTACGCAGGACGACACCGGCATTGTCTAGAATCAGTCAAATAACCAACTGGGTGCTATCTATACTATCGTAACACCACATAACCCATTGACTGAATTCAAGATAAAACTATGGAGGTCGTCTTCGGCATAGTGTGATTTAATCAAACAAACTGGAGTAGAAATTAATGATTTTCTTGTAACATGTTTATCAAGGGTTGCAAAAAAGCCCCCATTTTGACATATCCAGCCATAATATGATCCCGGCACATGATTTTCTTTTACCCGTAATTGCTTGTTAGCATAGTGCCCTTTAAGGTGAAGGCCGTCACAGTAGACCAAACTGTCTCTAATCTGAAAACTGTTGCCTCATTTGATATTTGCACTTAACAGGGTGACCGACGAATCTTGAAATAATCACACTACTTGATTTTATGTGAAATAAGTCAATGACTTTCAAGTTAGGGACAATTTACTGTTAAGACCCTTCTAATTAAAACATAATAAAGCCGTTATGGCTTAAGTAGATATGCTTACCAAAGTATTCCGGAGTAGTTCCACTCGGTGAAGTATTTCTTCAGTATTCTTTCTGGATATTCTTGTGGTAGAGCTATATCAGCGATGTGTTGTGTTGTAGCAATCAGGATAAGTTCTGTCGCACATGGCATGTCGTTGTCCCAGGTGCGTCCGAAGTCGTCCGAAGTCTGTCGAGTCAGTCCGATGTGGGTTTTCGGCACCAGCCGAAAACCGACCCCACTACAATAATTATGCTAACGACATTTTGCCAACTACATGATGCTTTAATGAACACCGCCAAGAAGTGTATCAAGATTATTATTACGCAGCTTGAATCGTCACAAAATTCTGTTTTATCGTAGGGGTGACATGAAACATTTGTCTTACCGTCTCACCTTACTTGTTTTGCCCAAATGAACCGAACACCATTTTTGATTTGGTTTTTAACTCTTTAATGTGCCGATGTCGCAGATCTGCATCAAGTAATATGCATGTTAAGAGTTGATGGTTTTTCTGTTGCTCCTTTTGTAGGATCACCAGCGGTTATCACTCATCCACGTTCACAGGCGGTTGATGCGCAGAGTCGTGTTTTACTGCACTGCGCATTTCAAAATGTCGACCGCTATGACTGGTTCAAAGATTCCCGAATTCTTTCCGGGCAAAACAACAGATCCCCACTCGTCATCAATCCAGCGCTCGCCGAAGACCAGGGTTATTATTACTGCCTTGGTTCCGGAGCAAACGGAATTAATGTCCAAACGTTCAGAGCTCTCATAACTGTAAATGGTAAAGTATACTTTGAAATATTCTGTCTGATAAGTAGAAATGAGTCTTTATTTCTAATGATGTAAATTCTGCCGGAAGAATAATCATTTCACTGTTGATAAATACCAACGAATATTTCGCGGTGGTTTTATTTTTGCGAATTTCGCGACTTAACGCACGCGAAAATTTTCACTTTCTTTTCTCAGTGTAAAACTGGGTCAACACCTGTTCATGAAGCATATTTAGAAACATTCTAAATTTATAATGATATGTACATGAACTAACCCAGGTGCAATTGTACCACACTGAAATTCTTTCTTGTTGTTTCTCAGCATTGTCTTTGGTCAACACCTGTTTCCAAAAGTTAATATTAACCTTTGTTCAGTGATTGCCAAGCTGGGCAGTACGTGGACATTCCAACTTGTTGACAACTGATATGTAGATTTCAGTGTTCGTACTGAAATACGAAATTCTACACATGGTAATTGCTTATTTGGCTTGCGTCACAACAATAGAATAATAATTATAATTGTCATTATAAATATAATACAGTGTATATCACATTATTTCTGGACATTAAAGACACTGTGTAATATAATGAAGCGCCAATTAAAAGAAAATTCCAAACTGTGATATCTGAGCTACATGCAGAAATACTGTTTGACAGGACAAATAAACAAGTTGAAATAAACAAATCTGGAAAGTTATGATGCTACTAGTAACACAGCAGCCTATGGGGGAAAATTGACATGACAAAATTGGTGACTCATTATATGTTCACTCTTATAGAGCTCTAAATTATCGTTTTAAGTAAAATTTCGTCAGGAGTTAGTTTTTAATTTTTATTTCATTACCCCCAAAATATACAGGAGTTGCTAATTTTGTAGTGTCTGCCTCATTCGATCTGATGTTCAACGAGAGTCTCC
>JZLH01S0122772.1:23547-36760 GCA_001188425.1 Eucidaris tribuloides
CAGACGTATGGAATTCTTTATCCTCCGAGATTCGTGGTATTCGTTCGTTATATTCATTTAAATAATCTGTTAAGAATATGCTATTTACCTCATATAAATGACTTAACCTTTCGTGAACCGTTACTTTATTGTAAGCTGTATTCCAATCTCTTTTATTTATTCCCAGCCAACCATACTTGCCGTTGTATTTAGGTCATCGGTTGCTGTGCTCTCGCACTATCTTGAATATTCATGTATACATGTTTTCATTGTATCACAGAGTGCTGGAGGAGGACCTTTCTCATGATTTATTCAATACTTTTTTCCCTAGCCTTTTTATTCTGTCTCACTTTCCCGCTGTCCCTTTCTTTCTTTGCATCACGAGGGTACTTATTGTAGTTATTGTAGTTGTTTTAGTTTGTACTATAAGAGGCCCCAAATGTTAAGCACGCTTATAGGGTGTCCTCCTGCATGGTCTCTGATTTATCCTTCTAATTATGTTAATTATTATTCTCGTCGTGTATTTGCTATGATCGTACAATTATTGTTTGTATTGTATTTGAATTTTGTATTATATTGCCATGCAGAATTAATAAATCAAATCAAATTAAATAACTTCCAAATTAAAGGTTTCCCTTCTTAGGATTATAAGATAGCTTTCTGATTTTCTATATCTCATCCAGGTGGACAACCCGTTCTTATGGCGAATTGTACAGGGGATTTTATTTCTGCAGCTAGATGGATAACGATGGATAATTGTGGCAGGGATCTGACTGCAGATGAATTGCTTAGAATTCTGCAGGAGGTAAGTAACGGCAAGGAAAGTGCACGTGTATCGAATCCCTCCACTAAAAACGGGGGCATTCTGTCTGATTTAGAACTTAAAGTCCTTTTATAAATCAATTTACAATTTATGATAACTTTACGTTTTAAGCATGTCTCAGGCGGATGGAATCTGTTACAAATTCGTCGCATAGATCTGTTGCCACGATTGGGTGAATGGTAGCGAATTGTTGGTCCAACAGTTGATGGAGTGGAGTACGGCGCCTTACAGTGGGAATTATGACTAAAATCCTTGATAAGTGAATCTTATAGTATGTTAAAACACAAAAGTGCCTTTCTTTGATAAAAAATAAAGGTTCACAGGAAGTTTGAAATATAGGGTATGTGTTTCATGCATTTATCTGTATATGTTATCGTTGCCTGTGGAGTTCACATGGGACACGCTTTATGTTGAAATGCCGTCTTTCCACAAGGGCGAGTTTGTATATGATGGTCGGATTAAATGCCAGTGGCCACACATTAGTCTCCCAAACTTTCCTCCCACACAAGAATACCGAACACTGCTACGAGACCAGTTTCTGGTACCCAGTCCCCCATTGGTCCCTGATCCAACAGCGTGTTCACTTCAAAGTTCCTCTTTTTGTCAACACAGTCATTCGCAAATAAAAAAAAAACTCCTTCATATCTCCAAAATCCTAAATCTCTTCGTTCGACATCTAGAACGGAAAATGTTGATAATCGTGGTATGAATGATAAGAGAGTAAACTAAACCAGTTGTCACACGACGTAGCAAACCTTTCGCTCGCTACATCGTGTGACAACTGGATTAGTTTTTACTCTCTCATTCTCTGTTACCAGACGTCTCCTGTCTTCTACTTCTGCTCACCTTTCTAATCTACCGGACCTTACACTATGACAAAATGCAACGATCGTGCATTCTCTGTCCTTACACCTGCAGGGGCGTCGATCCATTCTTCGAATTAGGGGGGGGGGGAGGGGGCTGTCCAAAATGCAATATAGAATTTTGCATGCAAAGTGCACCGAAAAATTAAAAATTTGTGTATATTTAGTAAAATTTTTATATTAACTTCAGTGATTTTGTTGTGTCTTGCACTACTTTTAGACTGTATCCCTGCATTACGTTTTACGAAATTTTCAAGTTGTCAAAATTATTGGGGGGGGGGGGAGCAAATCGATATATTCCCCCCCCTAATATTTTCATTAGGGTGGGAACTGCGCCCCTTGCCACCCCAGGATCGACGACCCTGTACATACACATTCGTGACAACCCTTTTCTACTTAAATTTAAATCACTACTTAAAACCCACCCTTTTCAGTAATCAATCCGATATAATTATATTTGATTTGGCGTTTTTCAAATGATAATTTCTATTTTGCACCATCAGGAGGAAGTGACGGCAGAGAACGCCGCGTTTGTCGCTCAAGAGGCCGCTGAAATCACAAACAGCACTGACGACCTGACGTCCGAAGGGTTAGGGTCAGTCGCTGAAATCCTGGAGGACATCGCTGAAGTGGATTCTTCGGATGTAGGGGTAAGAAATCACGTCACTTTTTTTATGAGTTCGCTAATGTCCATTCCTTAGCAAACTTGATAAAAATCAGGGGAAGGCCCCAAACTGAAGGCTGTTAACCCACTATTTATAGTAACATGAAGGTCCTTGTATGGACATTAAGCGATTTAGGGATTTCCTAAGCAATATATTAAGGGGAGGTTGCAAATCTGTCATTTTGAGGAAGCAAGATGCCACTCCTGATGACGACCAGAGCAACTCTGGTCGAAACGTCGAGTGGGCTCTTTTAAGAGCTACCAAATTTTCTAGAAAGAAATTCACATGGTGTACTCTCCGCAAACCTTTTCTACTAAGATGTCACGAGTACATCTATTCAGGCGCAACGCTCATTTTCTTTCAATCTTCAGATGGAGGAAGGGAGTTCTGTAAAGTGTCTTACAGGCCGAAAATTTGAATTGTAGAAATTCTCCAAAGGATGTTCAGAAACCATGCTGGTACAGTATAGCAGGAACATATTAGGATTCTTTTCTGCAACAATAATGAAAGAGAACCGTGGGGTACCATTTCTCTCTGAGGGTCTAAGTACGGAAAACAAATGTTCCATACTTTTGTGAGTGTGTTGGATTCGCCTGCCGTTACGTGTGATCACACTGCGTTCAGATAATAATCATAATGATAGTAATAGTAATAATAATAATAATAATAATAATAATAATAATAATAATAATAATAATAATAATAATAATAATAATAATAATAATAATAATAATAATAATAGATATCATTAGTAAAGCGCTTCATACATATAAACACAACAAAAAAAGTAACTACCTCCTTTTCCAAACTACCATAACTTTTTGATAAAATGTGTTTTCGCAAATTAATTTGGCAGGAGTATTCCTTCACTTATTTCCTAACCTCTGAAAACATGGTTGATCCGTCAAGCCACGCATGAGTGAGCATGCATTAAAGGCAAAAGGGCCACTTTTCAAAAGTCACAGGAGTCATCTCTTATGCCAAAATAAAGGTAAACAATGGCATTTTCTGCTTTATTTAAAGAGTGTGCTCACTAAACCATGACATGGTTACAACCTCATATGTTCGTACAACATGTTAAGATACATTTTTCTGAAAAATAAAGGATTTCAATTTTTTTTATAAAAATGGATTTTACAATTTCAAAATTGAAGAAGGATGGCAATTTTAAAATAGAGCTCACTGAAGCGCAAAAATGCGATAAGTGTCAAAAGAGGTGTAAAGGGGTCAAACGATAGATGAATAACATAAATAGTGCTAAATCATTCACCAGAAACATAATTTGTCAAAATTCTGTATCACAAATCCCCCAAAATGACCCTTGTGACTTTTGAAAAGTGACATTTTGCGTTTAATATGTGTTCACTCATGCATGCATTGACAGATCAATCACATTTTCCCACAGCAGTTAGTTAATTAGTGCAGAAACATCCCTGCCAAATCATTTTGCTCAAAACAATTTCTTCAAAAAGTTATGGTATTTTGAAAAAGGGGGTAGTTACTTTTTTGTTGTGTTTAGTTTCGAAGCGCAATAGAATATACAAAGACATAAGAAATGAAGTAAATGTAGAGAGAAATTTGGAACAAAATACAATACTATTTCAAATTATAACTAAAGTAACGAACATAAAAACTGAATGATCTTTACTAAATTGTAAATTAGATTAAAATATGATAGTGATATGATAAATAAACAGATATATATAAACAAACATACTGTACAATGGACCGGAAAACAACCTGTCAGGTAAGTGATCACTCGTATTAAAGGTTAGTGACATGATTGGGAACACTTGAAAATGCCTCAAGAACCAAATGAGTTGAAGTATATACCAACTATACACTAGCAGGAGTGGATCTCCCACCTGGGAGGATTTGTCTGTAATTTGTTTACTTAAGTAGAATCAAGCATAAACATAGGAGTATTTTATTTTTATCCGGGCACGATAAAAATAAGCCCTACAGAGAGCCATACCTCAGGTTTCCCTGCTACGAGTGACATTGACATTGTTTATTTTAGAATGAGTCTAAGTTTGATTACAAGATTACAAGATTTTAAACAAGGAGAATCCTTGCATAGTTTACTTGATTCTAGAAAGTTTCAGCCCAGTTGAGACTGACCCCCAATCCACTGTCATTTACGCTTTAAGGCAGTTCTCAATACACTTCATCCCGCTACATTTTCTACTTTAACCTTCTCCCTCCACATACCATTGCAAAAATCAACAGGCTGTCCATGTAATTTCTTAAGCTGGTACTGAAAGGCTTAATGTTATTTATTCCTGCAGTTAACTACTTCAGTAGTGACTACCGCCAACAACGTAGCTGGTTCATCGACTGAGGAACTTCTGACAGCCCAAGAAAACACCGGTGCACCAAGCCGCATCATCGGGGCACTCGAACAACAACTGCTGAATGTCAACGTATCGGGAACTGGATCTCTTCGGATAGTGGAGAATAATGTAGCTGTTGAGGTTAGTTTGATGTCATAGTGTAATTGAATGCAGTTTGTTCTGTCAACACAGCCAGCAATTTGAATACGAAAAGCTCGTGGAAAGTCGAAAGACCTGGTCTAAATGATAACATTTTCGAAATTGTATTACTTTAACTGTGTGTAATAAGATTGGAAAGTTTCTAATAAGACTATGACAAAATTACAATCACGAACCCAGTGCATCTTTCTCACCTCTTTTGTATCTCTGTTCTGTTAAGCGCATATAGAGACATGCTATTTTGCCTATCTATTACAAACTCTTTCATTAATCATTATTATGTTGTTTGAAAATACACAGTATAGTTGGTAATGGAAGTAGGTCCGAAATCAAGTGTTGTAAGATGTATACTGCTTCTTTAGACTTGTCAGGATTGTTGGGAGAAATCGACTTTTGACGATAAAACACTTTGCTAAAGTATGTGTGTGTGTGTGTGTGTGTGTGTGTGTGTGTGTGTGTGTGTGTGTGTGTGTGTGTGTGTGTGTGTGTGTGTGTGTGTGTGTGTGTGTGTGTGTGTGTGTGTGTGTGTGTGTGTGTGTAGTAGTGTGTGTGTGTGTGTGTGTGTGTGTGTGTGTGTGTGTGTGTGTGTGTGTGTGTGTGTGTGTGTGTGTGTGTTCACAAAAAGATCAGGCTAAGATAACTGCGTTAGGGTGTGTCCACAAATTATTCCATGACCATGGTTGTGTAAAAGAACACAATTCCATGGAATATAAGTAAGCCAATAAGACTATGGATAAATTATTGAAATCCCATGTTGAACTAAAAAAATAACTTTCATTTCATTTCATTTCATTTATTTATTCACCATATAAAATATGTACAAATGTTCATATAAATATTAAAATGTGGCAAATACAGCTGCATATATCATGAACAATTTGACAAATACATACATGTATAAAATACAAGATAAAATCAGATAACATATGGTAAGGAACCCCTAGAGGAAGCTTGTGAGAAGCTTATACATAGTTAGGGGCCCTTCGTGACAAATTATAATTACAATAAATCACACAAATTAAACGCATAAAAGAAGAAAGTACAACTAGAAACCACATTAAGCTCCTGTGAACACATCCTATGACCCTACCCCCCCCCCTAATTTACATGTAGCACACAAAACATAACACAAATGTATACAATCACACACACAGGGACACAAACACACACATACATGCACTCACCTACACTCAGTCACACACACACAAACACGCACACTCAAACACACACACACAAACACATATACACACGCAAATATACACAAACATACGCATATACACACATACACACACATACACACATACACATACGCGCACACACACACACACACACACACACACACACACACACACACACACACACACACACACACACACACACACACACACACACACACACACACACACACACACACACACACATACCGACACAGACACATGCACACGCACACAGTCAACACTCGCAGTCAATACTCAAACACAAAACAATAGAATGCACACTAAACAAACCTTCAAACTTTCAAGCTCAGTCATGTACAGACACTGTGATTCATCGGAGCTACTTTACAATTTCCTAATAGATAAAAACATTGAAGCCCAAGTGATAGACCGTCTAGTACGTACATAAACATTTAAGGTGCTAAAAACTAGCAGTACTACAATTAAATTACGTGAAAATGCACCAGCGCGTAAAGTCATCTACATGCCAAGTCAGTGAATAGCTTTTGTTTACACAGTACTTTAAATTTCGATACGGAATTGGCACATTTTCAAATTAGGTTCTAACAAGTTCCAGCAGTTGAACAGCGCCAGCCCAGTTTGAAACGAATAGAGTTTCACACGCCATTGTGAGGCGAAAATTAAAGGGTTACGAAAGAAAGTGACGTTGCACGAGTATTGTGTGAATGAAACAGCCTCCATTTTTTAAAAACATATTATCAAAAATTGAGCGGCAACATACGCATGCGCATGTTTAAACTATGAAATCACAAGTGCTCAGGATAAAACCAATTCATGCGATAGGTAGAACTCTATTATATTAAAAGGGTAAAGAGTGCTTTGGTTGAGGCAATTGTAGTCAGAGTTTGAAACTAATTCTGATGGCACGTCTGTAATTAGATTGAATTACTTTCAAATGAGAGTTAAAGGGCTGTTGTACCCCCAAATGATATTGCAGTAAAGTTAAATGGGCAATATTAATGTAATTATAGGAGTTGTTAATAATATATGTACTGGCAGATACAAACTTTAACTCTTGATAAAATTTCGCAACACGCTTTGGAGATTATTAAAGATTCTTAGTAAATATGCTTCTTCAATTCAAAGTTTCACAAATGGTTACACAAGAAAACAATATATCTGTTTTTTTTTAAATTACATTATTAATTGATTGATGATTTGAGTTTAAATTTGTTAGGGACTTCTTCCTTTTTCTGTGGTGAAAATAAGATATATTTGTTTTTTGCCATACTTGAGACAGTAAATTATTACATTGAAAGCCAGAGATCTAGCTTCTGTAATTCGTTATTTACTAAAGAGATAGTCGTTGTATCGTGTGGTGGATTCTTATGGGACAAGGCCACTACTGTGTCGTCAGCAAAACAAAGAAAATTTCCATGAAGGTAGAGCAATTTAACAATGTCTTTAATGTTAAAGTAGGAACAGGCAGAGGCCTAAACACAGAACTTGCGTACACCTCGAAATGGCTGTTAAATAATTAATTTGACACCATCGGACCATCACATACTGCTTTCTCCACTTAAAATACTTTCAAAAACCAACGTAACCGATATATGCCTCGTGAAAGCCATAAAATCTAATTTACTAAGGCAGTACGTGATGGTCGAGTGGTGTCAATGCTTTGGACAGTCCATGAAGACGCCAAGACAAAAATTTCCCTGGTCTAAGTTAACCATAATGTAGTTTGTTAAATTCAGAACACCGTGACAAGTAGAATGACATTTTCTGAAGCCAAACTGTTCATTGGTTAAAATCTTATGTTTTGTTAAAAAGGACATTAGTCTAACATGCAGGACTTTTTCTAACAGTTTAGAAAATGTTGACAAAAGGGCAATAGGCCTATAATTTGATATTTTTTTGTTGTCGTGTTTTTTCAGAAGGGGAACGATTTTAGCCACCTTCAATTTGTCTGGGACGACACCAGTTGAGATGGATTTGTTAAAAATTTCAGAAAGTGGTTCAGCAAAATAGAAAATACAATTTTTTACTACTTTAGGGGCAATTTCATCTGAACCGCAGGATTTCGAAGGTTTTAGAGAGGAACTAATCTTTATGAGTTCATGAACAGACGTTGGCTTCAAAAACAACGAAGGGTATGATTTGTTTGCTAGGAAATTTTGGAATGAGCCAAGCTCAGTTGTTATGGACTCAGATAGAGTGTTGGCTATATTAATAAAGTAAGAATTAAAAGCATCTGAAATTTGTTGAGGCGAAGACAATTTTTTGTTGTCTAAGTACATTTCATTTGGAATCTTATTTTGCTTGTTTTTGCCCAGTAAAATATTAATTTCGTTCCATGTCTTTTTTATGTTAAGTTTAGTTAACATATTACAATAAAATTGTTTTTTAGAATGTCTTATGATACGAGTTAACAACTTGTCGTTGATGAGTTCATTTCTGCCTGAAAATCAAAATCCCCAAATGATTTTATATTTGGGTTTTGCTTCTTCATTGTTATATATTGCATGGTTCAAAATAGCGCTGTACAGAGCGTGTCCCATAACCCTCCTTCAAAATAGAAGGTTCATAATTTATCACAACAGCGGCATTATTTTAGCACCATTTTGACGTAAGAAAGGTTCTTATCATGGCACTGGCACAATTCTGTCCGGATTCGTGCTTTTAAGAGTCATGTGTACGTCAAAATGATGCCAATATAGGCACCCATATTGGTGTTGCGAAAATGGTGCCGCTAATGTAACAAAATGGTTTCAAATGGAACAATTTTCATAATAATTGTAGGCCGCGGTGTAAATACCAAGATCCAGGGAGGAATTTTACTAATTCTTTTAATTCTACTACCGAAAATTTTGGACTTATTTCACTTTTGCCCCCCCCCATCCGAAACATGGATCGACGCCCCTGCCCCTAAGGGTTGAACCACTCTATGTCACTGCCTACCAAACCATCAACCCAGGTCACGCCTTGGTCAAAAATACAACTACACTGAGTAGATCTTTTAGTCTCGTGATATGACCTGCAACATGTCAAATCAACCGTTTCTTGCACATAATGCCATAAACATAAATTCACACAGACGCGTTTTGCCTGAAGTTCAGATTTATTAAAACCATATTATTAAGGCATATTCACATGTATTGATGTTGAATTATGGTGATGGTTTATCAATGATTTAGAGAAAATATATGATTTAGTTTAGGTGAACAACTATAGAATTCATTTCTGCTGCCATACACAATCAGGCTTGTTTTGAATCCTTCTCAGCCATGTCTGCCCCTCCATGTCTAACCAACTGCAACTTGTCATGTAGCTAAATGTTCTTTTCCTATGTCTTTTGTGTTTATTTCCCTCATGTAAATCGTTGGAAGAATTAATCATTACATTTACTCTCCCGAGTCCATCTTGGATCGAAGAAATTTCACGAACCGTTCCTGTTTTTCTTCCACTTCATCAACTTCGTCAGTGATTTGGAAGATCGAGAAGAAGATTTGATTCATCCTGTTGAAGTATCCCTCACATTCTTCATACAGTCCATCAGCTCTTGAATCGATTACTTGAAACTTTGTTTTACCGCTTCCTGGTTGTCTATGAAATGGACCGCAGGTGATTCTCGACCACTTACGAAGCGCTCTTTCTATCTGGTGAGTTGTGCATTTCGACATCTGGACCGCATCCCTTACGTTTCGGATGATTTCAGAGTCAGGGCATCGGGACATGAGTTCATCCAGATCGAGGTCGTCATCACCTTCCTCGTTATTCTCGTCATAGAATGCCAACTCCTCCTCTAAGTTATCTTCATCCTCATAGGGAATAGAACGATCGCCAGTCCTGGAGATAAAGGAAGTAGTGGCGGTTTCGTCTTCCTGGGCGACGCCTTCGCTTTCTTGAAGTTCACCTTCATCATCTTTGAAATTGATTACCCAGGAGCATCCTACTTTTGCCATACTGATTTTATTTGTATCGACTACAGCACTCTCTTGGTCTTTTTGTTCATCACTGTCACTAACCTCTCCGTCAGTAGTTGAATCACAGTCACGCAAGTCGTTGTTGTCATCCAAGACAAGTACATCAACCTCATGAGTGGTAGATTGGCTGATGCTAGAAATGTCTTCTTCCTCGAGTGATTCGACTTTCATATCGTTGTCATTTTTAAATCCACGTTTGATTAATGTCGAGGCTTCCACGCCAGGAATGGGTACAATGTTTTCTTCCTGCGTCATCGACAGTGTAGACTCATCCCTGATACTGCTTGTTTTAAGATTGCTGTCATTCATTTTAAAGTCTTTATCATGACTAACTGCATCGATGCTGGCAACTCCGAGTTTGTCTGTATCCGATAGATTACGACTCTGAGTCGATGCTTTCGGGGTGTCATTGATGTCGCTAACATCCTCCACGGCTCCAGGAAGGCTGAAACTGCTGGGAATACTAAAAGGGTCGCTCTTCACTAGTCGAGTGTCTGAAAATCGTTGAAGAGACTTGGGTCTGAACACGTCAGTCATCACATCACCGGTAGATTTACATTTGTCCAGACTCGTGACATAATGAGACGTGGTTGTACCATGATAGGACTTCGTCAATCCATGCATCCTAGGGTGTGGTAGCTGACTGTTAAAATCACCGCACCATGGCGAAGAGGAGTCATCCACCTTGGTGCTACATCTCTTGAAGACGTTGAAGATGTTGAAGAAAGAGCGGCCATGAGACGTAAGGCGTCTACCACCTCCTGATGATGAGTCCGATTCAGGCACCGGTGATAGTGACGTCACACGAGTGCGTCCGCGCATCTTCAGTTGAAGAGCGCGTAAGGCGCTAGGGATTCTTGGTCGAGGGAGGCGCCACGGACAGCAGCTGGGGACTTGGTTGTCATGGTAGCCATGAGATGAACGACTGGGAGCTGGCTGAGATTGCCGGCGTGATGACACCATCTATATGAAAAGATGAATATACAAAATTACAAATTATACTCTGGTTGTGGTTCTGGTTCGTTAATGTACAATACGGTACAGGGGTAAACGTGAAGTTGGTGCGATGAGTTTGTTTTCAATTTGAAGTAGCGCGATTGATCATTTGATTCATTTCATTTCATTTTAGTTTGTTTTTATTTCCAAACATAATATATTAATTTGTTTCACTGATATTTTTATATTATAAAAAAAATCAGTGTAACAGAATGACAAGGTTAAGCATGATATAATTTCAATTGTCAGAACAAAATAATTTGAGTAATGTACTCAAGCGATGATCATAATAATGAAAAATACATTCATATACTAACAATATCAATACATAATTGCTTTTTTCATCTTATTATAGGCCTATATATATTTCATTCTGATAACAGAAAACAATTTATGATTGATTTATAGACATGCTCAACAAAGTTTGGTACCTCCTCATTCCCACGACTAAAATCTGAACACTGTTTTCTTATTATAGCAATATTATTTTGATATAGAATTTCAATGAACGAATTTAGACTAGGCCCACTGTATGAACTGCTACTACCTCTGCTAGAAAGAAATATTTTCGAGGTCAACCTCATGATTTCGAGTTCGGTGTTCTAGCTGGTGTTGGTGTTGTTTCAATATTAACACCAGATTTCAACGTCGAACATAAAATCACCCAGTACCCTGCTGTATGAGTATAATATCAAATGAAGCGCTTGCATGAAAATACCGAACCTCATTGTCCGTTTAGATCGATAGAATGTAGGCGCAATATACTATACAGGGTGGCCCAGAAAGAATACGACCCCTGCAATCGCTAATTTCTTCACCATAGTCGACAAATGTCATTGTTTTTGGTCTCATTAGTTAGAACATTCTATTCTTTTTCCAACAAAATGATACCATGTTCATTGATTTTTAGTAAGGCGTTTTATATTCTAGGGTATATTTCTGAGGCAGTTCTATTTTCTCAAATTTGCTAATTTTTTTCAACTGCACCTATCACCGAAACATATTCTCATATCACAGCGTGTCATGCATAGAATAAGCTTTGCAAACAATGTCCTCGCTTTGATAAGAATAAGAACAATGTGAGGAATTGCGGTTTTTCACCCAACTTATTATTATGGCACGCTGCGACGCGAGAATATATCGATGTTCCAAAGATCGGTGCAGTTGAAAAAGTAGTAAATTTGGGAAATGATATTGCCTCAGAAAAATAGCCCTAGGATCCAAACTCCTTACTAAAAATCAATCAGCATGGTATCATTTTTTTTTTGGGGGGGGGGAAGAATGTTCTAGATCTAACTAATAAGACCAAAAACGATGACATTTTACCGATTATGGTTAAGAAATCAGCGATCGCAGGTATCGCATTCTTTCTGGGCCACACTGTATGAATATAATTCAATTGTAAACTGCGCTGAAATTATTTGACACATGGAAATACAGACCACAATATGTATTTTCCGTATATTTGTAATTTCAGATAGCACGCGATTAATGGTGAAGAGGTAGCGATGTACGAAATGTAATCACGCAAATAGGCCTAAGATTATAAAATATTTTCATAATATTCCATGCTAATGAAATTGAGTACTTACCAAGTTCATCATTTTCGATATCTGATATAATATAGTAGAACAAATTCTGCTAAAATAAATATCGCAGAGGATATACGAGAAAGCTCCGAGCTGCAAAAACGCAAAATTAGAACTGGGTCACCAAAATGTAAACAAAGAGATAAGACTTGGCTCCCGCGAAACGTTTTACTGTGACGTAATGCAGCGTGCGCGTCTTTTTTGTGCCACGCGCGTCCGCACGCATCTAATTACGTGCACACGATGCGCAGAGCAGGCAAGCAGGGCTGGTGTAGGTAATTGTGCTCACACCAATATATAATATAGCGCAGCGTGTTTACTGTTTCCTGTATGTATGAAATAGGTGCGTTTCGCTTTGTTTGTAATTTTAAACTAAACATACCGTGTACCCATTTGCTGCATTTATACACATTTTTTTTTTTTTTTTTTGGGGGGGGGGGGTCAGTG
Organism: Eucidaris tribuloides; assembly: GCA_001188425.1. Lineage (NCBI taxonomy): Eukaryota > Metazoa > Echinodermata > Echinoidea > Cidaroida > Cidaridae > Eucidaris > Eucidaris tribuloides. Next base: position 36,566 of record JZLH01S0122772.1, read on the forward strand.
TCATTGCAAGGTATACACCATGCGTGTGTGAAAAAACGAGTGAAAAGGGTTGTTTTTCAAGGTCGGGCGATGTACTCGCGTACATTAAAAAGGGTATCAAAATCGCCAAAATCAGGAAAAAAGGGTATACTTTTAACAGAATGTAACTTTAAAAGGGTATCTTTTCAGACTTGAATACTTGTTTAGGGTATTCTG
>JZLH01S0122773.1:11005-22430 GCA_001188425.1 Eucidaris tribuloides
TTAATCGGATTTATTTGTGAATAAATTTTCTTAGTCCTTAACATTGACTACTTTGAAATTAACTTCAATTTCATGCGGCTGAACATTATTTTGATAAAAGAATATGTAAGGGGTTTCTCATGTGACATGATTACAAATGTAAATAGCAACGTTTTCAAACCAATACTTTATCACATGCAAGAAAGCCCGACAACTTGAATCACATTTGATAGATACCTCCACACTATTCAGTTCGTTCTGACTTACATTTTTGCCATATTGCTTATCTTCCTGTCTACCTCTTCATTACTAGAGTCTTTGAATGCTTGAATGACGTCATCAATTACAGTGTATGCGCGGTTTGTGTCTCCTCGAATGTGCAGATAAAACTTTGACAGCGCGAGGCAACTCTGCAACGTGAAAACAAATACAGTTACAACATCAACAGCTACTGAATTCTAGAGAAACCTTCACCCTAAAAGGACTGGGCCATATCGGTGGTGTTGGAAGACTGATCTCAGCCGCCAACCGCGCCGAAATTAAAGAAGCACATTCCTTACAACGTAAAATACAAGCCCGTATAACAATTGTTTGGGGGGGGGGGTTGGCGAAAAAAAGTATCATTTTCTAAGAAATAGGAATTAATTATGCAAATTTATATGCAAAAACATTATTTGCACATAAAACACCCAATTTCACTTGAAATTTTACCATTTCAAAAAATGTCCTCTTTATAACCTTCTCAAAAAGTTTTTTTTATCATGGAAAATTGCGAAATTTAAATTTTCCTAATTCATTTCTTTGTTTTTAAAATTTCTGTTTGTTTTTCTTTGTTTTTCTTCTTATTATTTTTTCATTGAACTTCATTACAGGCGCCAAAAAAAAAGCCATTTTTGGCTCACTGTCCCTTGAAAAGTCGTGTGGCGACGCGATACTACACCAGTTTGTCTCATATTGGGTCTTTAAAAGTTGCACAAGACTTCTGAAAGAATAAAGTCACGAAATTGCACGGCGTTATCTCTGTGCGTTTCAGAACAATGCTGCGAAACGTTGGAGGGGGCCATCATGCCTCCCCCCCCTTCCCCAGTCCTACTAGCATGATTAGTGTTAAAAGAGTACTGCAATTACATTTTTTGACATCTCACCTCTTGAAACAGTGAATGCTTTGCCGATAAGTTTTTCCTTGCTAAAACTACTGCCTCATGAAACTGCTGTTCTGCCGTGACGAAAGAGAAAGACTTCTGAGCACTCCTTGCCCGAGTTAATATCTCCTCTACTTGCGTAGCTGGGGAAATCTGGAATACAAAGGGTATGTTTAGTCGTATTTCGCTAAAAAAAAATGTCTGAATAATGTATAAGTAGGGGTGGCACCACAAGTGGGGTGGGGGGGACAGAGGGCCTCCCAATTGTTCCCAAAGCAATGAAAATCAAGGGGGTTAGTGTTTTTAGATCCCCCTCCTAGGTTTTTAGCTGTTTGGCCGTGAATCTTCTACTTTTCGGCCTCTGGCTGGTCGTAAATGAACATTATTGGCCGTGAAAAATTGTTCCCGCTAGATTTGGTCCTGATTTTTTTTTCATCTAGTATCCCCCTTCCTTTCACCTTTTCTTTTAGTTTTCGACTGCTGGCTGGTCGTGAACGAACATTATTTCATGGTAAACGGATATAATTCAGCCCCCCCCCCCCCCCGATTACTCTGGCGCCACCCTTGAATATAAGGGATGTATGGACCAAAACGAAATTAAATTCAACGTTCGGTACTAGCTCAAACGTTTCCGTTTGCGTAGCCTGGACAGAACACTTGATATTCAGGGTGTTCCTAAAAAAAGGCTAATCGAAGTTCATAGGTCAGCCATTTGAAAATCGCAAAATTGTAGTAGTAGAACGGAATGGAAAGAGGAGGGTGAGTTGTTTTGTAGGCATTTCTGATAGTTTGGCGGTGCGTCATCAGGTATCAAACTAAATAGAGTTATGTGAAGGGCACATAAAAGATATCCATTGGTTTACATTCATGGTAAGCTGTAAAACACAAATATTGCGTCCCAAGTATATTTTGATACTGATATGGACATGAGTAAAAGTAATATGTGCAACAGTATCCCCCAAAATAGTTAGTAACGATGGCTAATAAATGTTGGCCAGGGGTTTATTTGTCACATAATCAAATACGTGGACTTATGTATCAATATACAGGTATATTTAGATGTAACTGCATATGTGTATACAAATATTGGCATAATTATTATTTATGAAATACTGCAGATTCTCATCGCTCATTTTCCGATTTTTTTTTGTCGATAAATAGGTTAAATTAAATTTCAAAATATCGTACCGCGTCATTTCCAGTTGATGGATGCTTTGGACTCCAAGAAGATCCTTCGACATCTTCATCTAGAGTTTCACAGGCTAGAAGAGCTTCAAGGTTTGGTTCCTCCTTTTTCACATTTTGCTAAAGAAGAAAGAAAATATCACAGTACAGTCAACCACGAGATTGACATAGACTATTTTCCTACTTATAATGTCCGTAATCAACAAAACCTTGTAAAAAACTACAGCAAATCAATTGAGTTGCAGTGGTCATAATTTTATGTCTCCGCCCTTCATCGTCAATTGTCAGATTGTTATGCCCCTCTGGCCGTTGTAAATATTGAAATATGCCAATTTAAGCAAAGTTATTTGACCCTTGGACAATTGGTCCCTAGCAGAATTTTCCTCAAATCTAATTAGTTCATTTCTACTCAATGGTGTATGCCTTATTGGCCAAGTATACTCAAAATCCACCAACGGGTACTCCACATTTCATAATAATGACCCATGGCCCCTGAAGCCAGGCAAATTATCATAACCTAACGAGGGAAAATCACGAAATATCCCGCGAAAAAATTCTATTTGATGTCAAATTGGTTTTTCACTTTCCATGAGGCATCGAGTCGTTCGACTATACTGATGAGCAGAAACGGTTTCAACTAACACTTCATTTCAGATTTTCATTGTGAATCGTATTGTAAGGTATGCAAAATTGCCAAGTGTGAATACTTGGTTTGTTTTATGGTACTCACCCCCCCCCTCCCCCGCCCCCTTCCCGGATATACGCCAATCACCTCATTTTTATCCACCGCAACGAAGCTCGTAAGAGGCGAGACGATGTTGTATTCGATTCCAAGATTGACCAAAAGTTGTTTGACGTCATCCATCATGGCGTCGTTCTCCAGCCTGTTGGCATGAACCGACCCAATCTCCCAGTCTCGCACAACCGCTCTGGTAGTAAGGCGATGAAGCATCTGAAATGAAACGTCGAAAAGTCTTTTTTTTTTAGGACATGTCTATTAATCTTAGAAGAGAATGCCCGTGTAGACCGAGGGTCCGATAGACCGACGATTTGTATGGTACGAAGTAAGTGATAAATTAATATAACGACTCTAGGCTTGAAAGTATGAGTAGCGGTTTGATAATATGTTAAATAGTTAGAGCATCTATAGTTCTTACTCTCTGCCTGCATTCTCATTCAATAGCACAATTACAACAACCCTTTAGACACACAAGCTATGGCCGCTACAATCGGTCAGTCAGACCCTCGGTCTATCGGACCCTCGGTCTATCAGACCTTCGGTCTGTTGGGCTGTAGCCAATCTTCCACCTGGCTTGAGACATTTATTTTTAATTTATTGCAGAATGTGAAAAACTTAACAATATTGCTATCAGCGAAGGTTCAGTAAAAGTGTCACACTTTACACACAAACCAACATAGCCTCATACTTGGCTGAATGAAATCTAAAGCCACAATTCAAATACTGATGTGTTAAAATAACAGATATGAACACTCATCGTGTTAAAGATAACATTTTTTATGCTGGAAATAATCATTGGATTATTTTTTCAGAACTGAATATCTAATAGCTAGCGGCAATCCGTTGTGTGTTAAATTTTATGAACAGATTACTTAGTGCAGTCAAAGCTAAGAAAAACCATTACCGCTTTACTTTACAAAAGTTCATTCGCAAAATTGTCAAAGGAGGGTGTTTACATTTGTCAAAATAATTGAATTGAATCAAATTTACAACGTTGTGATAAAAATGCCCCTATTTCCTTATAGAAATAAACCATGGTAATCCCATGGTAATTCGTGGTTTACCATTGTACGCGCGAATTTACTACGGTATTGCCATGGAATTACCATGGAATTACCATGGTATTGCCATGGTATTATCATAGTACTACCATGGTAATACTATTGTAATACCATGGTAATACCATTGTAATACCATGGTAATACCTTCTCTCAGTCCTTATAAAAAATAAGCCATGGAAACCCATATAACCATGGTATTACCGTGGTATTACCACGGTTTTACCATGGTTTTTTTATAAAGGCTGAGAGAAGAGGAAACGGAGCGAGGGCAAAAAAAAGTTTATCCACTCACCAGGCCATTGGTGACGTACGCATTTTCTGCTGACAATGGAATGGTAATGATGTTATCCCCAATTTCCGCAGTCATAGTAACCTGGGTAAAGATGCAAAGTCTCGTCAATCAATATACTAACAAAACAAAATGTATAAACGAGGGGCAATCACTGATACTAGTAAACCATGATGAGAAAATACAAAGGGCCCCCAATAAGTTGAGAAATGAAAAAAAAAACTCACAATAACAGAACAATATATTATATGAAATCGCAACAATACGAACATTAGTTTGAACTTACGCTTTAATTTCATCAGTTTGGACTTTCTCCAAAAAGCTTGCCTTTTTTCAGCGGCTTTTGGGCAAGATCATATGATGAATGTGTTGAGTTTGAACTTAAAGGCGTGGACTTGGTCCGAAAGGATTGTAGGCCAACCGTTGAGAGAAGTAGAGTGCTTTTACGCCACTGATTATGCGTAGAGTTCCTTAATATAGGCTAGGTAGAGTTATGAAACCTGTAATTTAAACGCCATTTTGGGACCACTTTTAGGTAACATTTCTGCTCAATTCCGATGAGTACCTGAGTAATCAGATTTTAAAAGAATTCAATCCGATTTAGAGGCCACAAATTAAGACGCCGATGCCATTACCATTTAAACCAAATTGCCTGAGGATCTAGTCTAGACGTATGTAGGATTTTACTCTGTGTGAGTGTAGCCAGAATGGTACGAAGCTCTGTGATTGTGATCATTTATTTATTAAGTGACTACTGACTAATGTCCGTTCCAACTAGTGGTAAAGTTCAGTGATCAGCTTGCATTTAGCTGATGATGAATTTGCAGCACTTGCAAGCAGCCTATCTGAGCTAAATGAATTAGTTAATGCAGTAGGTGAGAAAGCTGTATAAAACTGGGATCGGTCTTCAGCCAAAAGAAGACGAAATACATTTTGTCAAGAACTTCTCCTCCTCCTCTTCAATATATCTTTACTAACTAACAGAAGCTAAATGTTGTAGAATACTTCACTAACCTAGGCAGCAGGGTTGGGCTCAATTATTTTCTTCAAAATTACAATTACAATTACAATTACAATTACAATTACGTGCCTGCCAAAATTTTCAATTACTATTACTTTTCAATTAAATTACATTTTCAATTACAATTACCAATTACTTTTGTTAATTACAATTACAATTACAATTTACTTTCTATATGTTCAAACTATATGTACGCGTATGGAGCTAGGTGATATTCTCGTCTCTCCTTTATACCCTGTCCACATGTGTACATGTACCGATTTGTTTTGAATGCATTTGAAAGCAAGACCAAGAAGAGGTTATGGGTCAAGAATAGTGGTGAGGTGTGTAAGTTGGAGTACACAGGATCAGACTAATAGAATGAGTAAATGGAAGTAATCGAGAGTAATTATGCTCAATTACACCTTTTTTCAATTAGCAATTATAAATTACTTGTCGCTTTCAAAAATTTCAATTACAATTACAATTATAATTACTTGAAAAAATGTAATTAATTACGTAATTGCTCAATTACCCTGTAATTGAGCCCAACCCTGCTAGGCAGTTCAATAAACAACCAAGTCGACATTTCTTGACAAAATCTATTGCAGAATCGTAAACGCGTCAGGAGCATTAAATCAACTAAGCAAAAAATAGCCAAGTAGAAATTTTTTCTCAGGACTAAACTCAGGTTTCAAGCACGAACGTACTCCCTTTTCTTTTGTACGAATCTGAAACATGGGGTTCGACTCGAAGTGTCTTCGTAGAATACTAAATGGAATGACTTTGCTACCAACAAAGAAGTCAGAGAAAGGGCAAAACAATCCCCTGTACCCGACGTGGTCTGCAAAAGAAGTCTTAAATGGTAACGGCATGACGCAAGGCTTTCATCTACCCGTCCTGCCAATAGGCTCTATGGTTGACCCCCAGGGGAGAAGACGTAGAGGAAGGCCCAAGATGAGCTGACAACTGACCTTTCAACAATATCTGCAAGGTAACGCCGCGAAGTTAAAAGACCTCAACGAAATAGCCAGGAATAGAGAAAGCTGGAGGAAGCTGACCATCTCATGCATCTGGCGACGCTTGAGTCCCTAAGTCTAAGTAAGTAAGATATTTACTACCCTAAAAATGCGCTCAAAGATGAAATTAATTGTGCTTGCAAATGTTGGTAGCATCACAATCCAAATTATTTTAATTCAGTCATGCTTGAACTATAAATACGAAGTTTTGCATCAAATGAAAGAAGACAAACAGAGCTTTACGTACATGCAGAATTCATCAAGGAATTCATTCATTATGATAAAGATTTTTGCCATGAAATCCAGTTTAGTTATTCATGGGACACGCTGTATGTGATCAATTTAAACAACAGCACTTCAAAGAGCAAGCTAACATGTTAATGGTGTGAAATTGAAGCATTATATGGAAAGATGTTCAATGTTGGATGACGACTAAAAACCAAACCACCTGAAAGACCCAAAGCTCCAGAAAGTCTGAGTGAAAATTAATTTTATAAATGCAGAGAGACATTTCTAAAGCATATACCACACTTGAGACGTACCTTTGAAATTTCAGGCCCCATTCCATATAAGACCAATCTCGAACCAGTGAACAGAGATGCGATTTGCGAAGGAGCTTGTACAATCTGCGAACGGCTCAAGGGTCCCTTTGCCTCTGCCCCCTTGGCCAGCCAATCGATCTTGATGGATGTAGCCGCTGGTTGGCAAGATCGTCTCACTTGGGCCTTGATCTAGGAAAGAAATATTAAACGGATGTTAAAACTTCAATGATGTATGAATGTTAAGGATGTATTAATCCAGTGAGTATGATTGATATAATTTTTTACAATATTTCCAGTACTGTAACAGTATCAATCAGGGGCGTCGATCCATTTTTCGGATGGGGAGGGGGGTAAAAAGTAAGAATAATAACTGTGTAATATTTCTCACGAAGCGCGCCAAAAAATTCAAAATTGTGTATGTTTAGACGTATTTTTATCATAAGTTCAGTGATTTTGTAGTGCCTTACACCAGAACACGGTTTTTAAACATATTCTTGTATTAGGTGTTATGAATTTTTCAAGTTGTAAAAGTCATTGGGGTAGGGGGCAATATGTTATGTTTGCCCCATTTTTTCATGGGGGGCAACCGCCCCCTTCCTCTTAGGATTAATGGCCCTGGTATTAATACGAATGTTAAGAGACATAATCAAACTGACCTAACAGCAATAGAAACTTACGCTGGCCTGTAAACATATGTATGCGACGATGTCTTAATTTAGTCCTGCACTCTGAAGCTAGGGAATCCGTACAACGGATTACATATGGTCCTGCATCACATTGGTCCAATGACTATACTCATTAGGCTTTATCCCAAAATGTTAATATTGTTATTTGTAAAAAACCAAGTTAACTTAAGTCCGAACTCTAAGCGGAATCATAACCCTAACCTTTATCCTAACCTAACTCTTCATTAAAAGTGGGGTAAATGATAGGCGCTAATCACCACGGGCAGTATCGTCACAACACAATTGGTATTATTATTATGATGAAACTGACCACCAGTCAAGTGTATCATACCTGCCATTCAACGTGTCTTAGAAGCGATACTTATTTGTAGACCACAAATGACCTCACTTATAGTCTGTTCTACTGCAGATGTTCACACATATGACCTGAATTCAGGTTTTCAACAAATTTTTCTGAGAAAAAAATATACACCTACAGAGTTAAGTTTTGCTTTATTTCAATCTGCAAGATGTTTAGGCCAATCATCCTTCGCAGCGCAATATGGTGATCATGGGAAGCGGTCAGTTTATTGGTTACTAATGTCCAGTATTGTACCTGGTACAAATTGTGGAGTGTTGTGTCCCAAAAAGAAACACACATAGTTTCTTTTCTTAATGGCTTGAGGGATTGCTCCTCGAAATTGGCGTATGGAATTTTCGCAATGATACTCATTTCAATATTCAAATAATGCTAGAGGACATAAAAATTTTGTTGATCATCTTCCAACATTTTCACTGCAGGTACTTACTTACGCTTTTGGCAAGAAAACAGAACAAAGTGGTAGCAAACGGAACTCGGTGCAATGTATTATGATGTAGTGTTTTTTTCGCAAATGGCGGTACATAGTACATAATCTCCAGGACAGCATAAGTGAGGCTAAACTAGGCACATTAAAAACAAATTGAAGAAATATCTGTGAAAATTGGGATTTAGCATAAAAATAAATTCTAAATTACCTTTGCCTCCCAGGACGACTTGCTTCGGGGGTCGAATTGTTCATACGCCCCACCACCTGTGTCGGCCAGGGTCCTCAACACATGTCTATTAGACTCCGAACTAGGAAGAGAATAATATCCGTCAAAACATTACAAGCATCGAAACCGACCACGAAGGGGGGGGGGGAGTAACAATAACCCAGTATGGCAGATCAATTTGAGGAGGGTCATGACAGAGTATCTGGGCAGGGATTTTTTTATTTTTTTTTGGTTTTGTTTCGTTTTGTTATTGTTTGTTCTTTTTGTTGTTTTTTGTTTTGTTTTTTGTTCGTTTGTTTTTATTCTTGTTTGTGTTTTTGCTTTATAATATGGATTTAATTCAAATTCTGACGCTTGAAGGATCAGAAAAATACTACTCAAACATAAAACCAAATCCTGAAAATAGCTAACGCACCTTCTGCAATACTTTATATAACCGGGCCTAAACAGGTCCGGAACTATGTTACTGAAATGAGTAGGCCTAAATGTTTCCTATATGTCATAAAGGTAACAATCTACTACTTACACTGAATTTGGCAATCGATACTGACAATTGATAAACACAATATGAATCATTTTCTATAAAAATATGTCACATTGGAAATGCTTTGAATGAATTTTTCCGAATCTTTTTTATTGATCGTCAATTGAATAAACAAGCTTTTAACTAACTTTACAAATAAATATCCAATAAGAAATAAACACGTAGATGTTAGATCTAGATCCCTTTCAAATAACACTTCGGCGAAAATTAATAGAAAGATTTATTCAGGATACACTGTATACGAAATTCAGTCATACATTTTTAGGAGTGTCTTAAAGTGATTATTCAAAGTGTTATTTTTCTTGTATATGAGATCGTTTGTTGTGACGTACCTCACACCAAATGTAAAGAGACGATTAATGTGTCGGTTAGTTGCAACTGCGCTGAGTGTGTCTTGTTCATTTGTCACGTGACCATCGGAAATTAGATAGCCATTGCGGGTGAATCGCGCATCATCCGAAGCGAGCAGGGACAGCGATCGAAGAGGGCGCCAGACTTCGGTGGCTCCGCACTCGGAGGACACCGATTTCAAAAACGTTTCCGTGTCTTTAATGTTGGTGTCAGTTGCGAGAACGCTGGCAGGGTATAACTCTTCAAAATCTGAAAAGGAAACATGTATAAGAAGTAATGGGACTATGAATGACATTATATAGCGATGAGATCTACTAAATCAAGAGTGTCTTGCCAAAACCTAGAAGGTAGATCATACGCAAGAATTAGATTACTTTTGAATTAGAACAGTCATTGTTTTTGTTCACTGCGTCAAATTCAGTTAGTTTGACAGTCACGACATGATTTAGACGTTCTCTTAATTGGACTCACGATGACTTGAAGGCGAGATGAGACAATTTACGCCTTTACAAAACCATTAAACTTTTCATAAAAATACAACAAGAAATACACAATTTTCCACTTTTAAGCAAAAATATTTTGACTTTTCTTTTTACTTTTGCCTCCCCTCCCCCCATCCGACAAAAAAGGGGGGAAAGAGAGAAAGATAAAGAAGATGAAAAAGGGAAGAAAAATTATTAACCTTATAGGAATTATGCACCCATCCCTCCCAGTCCACAGGGTAATGTGCGTTAGAAAAGTAAATTTTCTAAAGCTCGGTCGCTCCGCTCCCTCGCATAATTTTGCAAAGACAATCTCTACCGTTTGGTCGGTCTTTCCTTTGCATTCATAATTACGTGAATAAGTTTGGGTGGGGGGGGGCAGGGGCGAATCTAGCTTTTTGCTGGGGATTGACCAAGGGGCATCGATCAATTTTTCGGATGGGGGGAGCAAAAGTGAAAAAAAAAATTTCAAGTTGCAATACTAATTTAAAATTCTATATGTTTAATAGTATGTTTATGCTATAAGTTTAATGGTGTTGTATTGCTTTCCAATGGTTTTTAAACATAATGGAATTTTATACACATTACATTTTCACTTGGCAGCCCGGGGGTAGGGGGGGGTTAAACCCCTACCCCCTTCAGTAGATCCGCCTCTGGGGGCGCAATTTAATTGTTTGCCCCGGGCGCCATAATCCCTAGAAACGCCACTGCCTATAGCAGTCTGCTGTCAAGCTCTCTGACGTTTGAGCTAGCCCAGTTTCGGTGACTGCAGCACTAATGTTTTATGTTCAATGTTATGTAGTGCGTGACTGTGCGTGACGTTAATACCATCATGCATTAATGTGAACATGCGCAGTTAGAAAAAAGTTCGTAGGAAAGAGAATTTATCGTGCGGGACAGAAACGTGTATTAAACGCCTGACCATTGTTATTGGGCATACCATTTCCGAAAATGACGAGGTTGTATCGGCATCCAGGCGGGAGATTCTCCAGGATCATATGGACCAACTTCTTTGCGTCCCTCATAGGTTCCCCCTTCATAGAAGTGGAACGGTCCAACATGATAACAATTTCCGGATTGTCAATAGTAGTCACAGGAAACTCGGGATAGAAAACTACCATAGAAGCCTGGAAGAAAACAGAATCATTTTAAGATCGATTAGAGTTCCGTTTCCCAACTATTTTTCTCTAAATAACATGTATCACTTTTGACAACATAATCAAATTTGATAAATGATTCAAAAGACCCGCAACAGAATAAAACACTCCAAAATTGGGAAGTTAATAAGATTTGGTTGACGATACCTTCCTTGAAACTGTTTGACACTTGTTCTTTTAGAATGCTGTATGTGTCAAGGGCGTAGGCTGGGGGGTGCACTGGGTCGCACGTGCA
>JZLH01S0122773.1:68349-82935 GCA_001188425.1 Eucidaris tribuloides
AAGAATACTGTTTTAATTGAAGGTTGGGCGTATATTTTGTACGGTCATCACTCCCCTTCCCGAAAGTAGTAGGATATCTATCCCCCATTCCATCCTCCCAATGTACGACGATGTACTTAATCGGGCAGTTTGTGATGCTGGTATTTGTCTGCCAATATAATACTACACCTCTAAAATCACGTTACTTGAATAAATATATTGTCGGCGGAGCTACGCATTTTTCAAATGATTGATTATAACTATAATATGGCAGTGAAAATATTTATACAGCTTGGGCACATGCTTAGGCAATTTTCAGGGACAGAATGTTCTAATTATGATGGGAGTGTTGTAAAGCGAGGTGGGCGAAGCGACGAGTGGAAGCTTTTGAGTGTTTTTAGAATTAAATTAAACGAATCATAAGCATTTTTAAAGGCCATTTCACTATATAGCAATTTTATTAAATTAATAATTTTTTCTTGAAAAGTGGGGGGGGGGGTGATTGTACAGGCCATTTCCCTCCTCGAAAGTGGGGGGATATATCCACTCATCCTCCCCCCCCCGATTTACGCGTGGACCTGCGCGAAATACCGTGTTTATCTTCAACAGTATTAAATCATTTTCTCATGTTAATTTTTTTCTTACTGCAATTCTCGAATGTGCAACACGCTTAGGAAAATGACATAGTTTACTGTGTATTCAATGGTGGTGTGCAGTAACGCACAAATAATCGTCACTTAACGTGTTTAACAAATTTGATATATTCAGAATTATGAACGCGGATGACATGCAAAAGTAATCATGTTTATTAGACATGTCCAAGCCAGGGAGATGTATAACGAATGTCCAAGGGCCTGTGTTCATTTACACCTGGCCAGGGCTACTGGGCCCGTGGATAGCCTTGTTACACCGTCACGTTGACCTTTAAGAGCGGGGTCTTCCATTTTGATTACTAGAGGCCCGGCACCAGGTTTCGATCGCAAGGGGGAGACCTGAATAAAGACAAAGGAAGCATAACAAATATCTCACCTGTTAGGGCCTGCGGGCAAGCCTAGTTGAGGTGCAAGCCAGTTAAAAAGACAGTCTTCAGCGTTTCTGGGTTACAGCAAACTTTAAAACGTTTAATTTTCTGTAAGGCTGGATACACTAAATTTTGTAATGAGTTATGCATGGCATTTTTTTGGATATTGGGGTTAGGGGTTTGGGTTATAGTGTCCCCTTTAGACAAAATGGAAAGCTTATACTTAGGTAAATTCTACACATGCATTATGCCCTCCATGGGTCATCGTTTCATAATTGGAAATCAGCATTAATATTTTCTTTTACCGGCAGCCTATTGATGAGCAGTTGTTTTTCTGTTCACCTGTTTCTATGAATACATAAATGTAATTTCAAAACGCAAACTGTCCATCTAAAATAAGTTATGCTATGTCCGGCAGCTATTGGGTTGTTCAAGGCAACTTTAGCAAAAATTAAGTATGCATGGAACTGGCTTACTGATGCCGATTGTTCATACTGATACTAGTAACGTAGATGTATTCCCAGTACACTGTGTTTTGCAAGCTATGCATTAGAGAAAATAGCCAATAAGTCAATAAATGCTACAAATATTAAGTTTGCCCAAGACAACGCTTAAAGTTTAATTAAATTGTACATAATTTGCTTCCCTAATGATTTTCATGAATTTGGCCATAGTTCGCAACTTCTGTCATCAGTTTTATGATTTCCGATTCCACTTTACTGTTACTTCTGTACTCGCCTTTTATTGTTATCTCGTTTATTTTTCTTCTTAGTGTCGATGCGAAAAAAATAGCCAAGCCCTTGTTAGTCGTTTTTCGGCAATAGAGTACGAGTCTTGCCAAACACCGACTCGGCGCACACACATCTCTACAAAGACAATAGGTGGGGTGGGGGGCAGGCGGCGGCCAAACCTTATGTTTTTTTTTTTTTAAGTTATGAAAATCAGGTGGGTTTTAGTGTTGGGGGAAATCCCCCCCCCTCAAAAAAAAAGTTTCCCGCCACGCGCCAGGGACAATCGCATCGATTTGACTAGTTCCCTTTGGTCGTAGTTTGGCCCTTGTAACACGTTCCCCGCCGCCCCTTATAGCTTTCACTCTGGCACCGCCCCTGAATGGGTGTCACGGTATACGTGTTATATTAGTCATAGCAAGGGACTTCAGGTATCGCCTCTCATTTCGACAGAACCGCATTAAATTGCGAAACATTCCATCAGTAATGACAGGTGGTGGATGACAGTATCCGTTGGTCTATTGTATTTCCGACTTTTAAAGTATAAGATCACCCTGCATGTATCAATTAACGTAGTACGTTTAACTCATTCTTGCGAATGCGGTTTTTTTTTTCAAGTCTAACACAATCTTAACTCACAGCCTCTCATTGTCTTCAAAGGCCTATTTGAGAACCAGTTTAGGACATTGATGAAATAGAAATGGATAAATATCCGAATGCAGCAGTTTACAATTTTTTGCGGCGACTGGTGAGAGCTGATATCAGACCTGCATGATGCCCCGCGACGTCTGACTTTGATTTTCAACTTCAAAATCTTATCAGTTAATTGACACATTGTATAATAGTACACATTCGACCCAAGAATACACAATCAGCGGTTCTAATAATCATCGCAAAAAGCTGAAATTACAGTGGACTCACGTTATAGAGAATACTTATATGACAAAATCTCGTTATAACAAACCAAATTTCTGGTCCAAAAGTTGATTTTTTTTTCTGCAACCCTGATATAACACAATTTCGATATAACAAAGTATTTTCCTGGTCCCAATCAGTTCGTTACAACGAGAGTCTACTGTGTCATGTACGAAGCCGTCCAAATGTCATTTGACTCACCACAGCCGCCATAATCCCATCACCATTCTTACCATAATCTCATCTACATGAATACATGTACTACAATTGTATTATCACCATCATCATCATCGTCCTGAAAGTCAGCACCATTATCAACAAAATCACTATCATTGTCACCAGCATCATCACTGTCATCATCCTGTCATTATTATCATCATCATCAGCAGCAGCCTCATTATCATCATCAGCCCATTACATCATGGTCGTTAGGATAGCAACCTTAACCCTAACTGCACTGGGCCCCCCCCCCCCTCTCGACGTTTCGCGCAATATATCTGCAACGTGAAAAGCTCTCACGTTTCGTCGTTTTTTTTCTTCCAATCTCCCGCATCTTTTAAGACCATTTTCGCGACGTCCGGGTACGTGGTTCCGGAGTTACGCATACTTTTGTACGTGCATGTCGCACCAAAAATTGCTCAAAAACGTGATTTCATTTAAAATTCAATACAAATTGTGTTTTCATCATAGATGTATGAATATTTTTGCTATTACTCATTTAAAGTGATTAATGTTATGCTTTTTATGATCGCAATAGTGTCGCCAACAAATTTCCTCGAAAAAACAATGGAACACAAAAGGTCGATAAAACATAGAAATACAGAAGAAATTGAAAAAACAATAAAATGCCTACGGAATAAGTTTAGATATCGTAAATTTTGGTGGTACATTTGCTAAAAACGCTACAAAGGGTATCTAGACAAAAACATAGCACATTTGGAGCTTTATTTAGTGGCTTGGAGAAAAAGACTGATTTCACTCCTAAATCATGCATAAATTAGCATAATTAATCAAATGACATTATTTTTTTTTTAAATAACAATACAATTTTGTAGAGTATGTGGCGGGCGACGTGCGTGCCGATTTTCGTCGCGATCGCGGGGTCGACGGCCGAGATCATAAGGGGGCCTCCAAGGCCCCTTCCCCCCCCCCCTCCCCAAGTATTTTCATGGAGCCAAACAGCCCAGTACAGTAAGGGTTAAAGGAAAATGGCAAGATTGCAGTCTTCAATTCAGGCCACGAATGTTCCCAGAATCAAGTATACTGTTCAAAGTTGCTTCTATGAAAATGTCATTCACACATTTCCATTTTGTTGAACAACTACTAGGTGTTAAAAATAATATTTGTTAATTTTGAAAATTAATAACACACTCACCATTTGATTTCTGTACAGTTTCAATTTTGTACAGGGGGTTGGATATTGAGCAAAATCTGAACCCTAACTTTTTAAACAAATTATTGATATTATATTCAAACCACCTCAAATAAAAATGTTCACTATTCTGCTGTAACTATACTCAATGCCAGTATAATCTGTTGTACAGTTTTTGTGTTATTAATTTTCAAAATTACCAAATATTATTTTTAACACCTAGTATCACAAAATACTGTGATGGTGAAATTTGTCTGGCAGCTTTCTATGGGATTAATTTTAATCAGGGCCGGAGACTAATTCAACATAGGTAAATTAAAGGTAAATGACATGATTGGGGGTAGTCCTCAACTTGGGCTGAAACTACTCTAGAATCAAGGAAACTATGCAAGGATTCTCCTGTGAAAATCTTGTAGTCAAACGTTGACTCATTCCAAAATAAACAAGGTCAATATCACTCGTATCACGGAAATCTGCTGTGTGGCTCGCTATGGGGCTTATTTTTATCGTCCCCGGATAAAATTAAGATACTCCTATGTTTATGCTTGATTTTCCTTAAGTAAACAAATTACAGACAAATCCTCCCAGGTGGGAGATCCACTCCTGCTAGTGTATGGTTGGTATATAATTTTGTTCTTGAGGCATTTTCAAGTTTTCCCAATCATGTCACTAACCTTTAATACTTGTCTCTCCTCAAATAAACAAATTTCAGACAATGTTTCATCTCATTTGGTTCTCGAGGCATTTTTTTTACTTCTCCCAATCATGTCACTTTAACTCTTGTCTATATTTTTGTGGAATATAAAACAAAATGACTTGCAACAGCAATCAACACTTCGAGTATTTGATATAAATTTCCATCGTCTTTATTCAAATTCACGATAAAGCTGTACATAAATATATATCTGCCCAGACCCAAGCAGTCTACTATATTTCGTGCTTATGGCAGAGTACAGAAAACATGATCATCATTATCATCATCAGCCATTTTCTGTCCACTGCTGGACGAAGGCCTCTGCATCTTTTTCGGTACAGAAAACATAATACATAGCATTAAAAATTATGCAATGATTACAATCCCCCACCCCCTCCCAGTTTCTTTTTTTTTTTCCATAATGTTGCGACTGCTGAGCTTTGGTCAATATGGCTTCATGACTTTTTCCAGCACATTTGATACCACATACATGTTGATGGGACCGTCAAGTGTTAAATTGTAATTTGTTGTCGCATGTTGGTCAAATCAGCGAATTCTACTTTATTCTGTGTGTGTTTCTCTGTGGCACTATGTTGTTCAAGAACAAAGAAATACATAAGAAATTCCCAAAACAATAAACAGTATAAGAATTCCTAAGTCTCCACAATTGATTTGAGTTGTTTACTTTGTGTTTGATTCCAAAATAAACATTTGTGCCAAAACCGAACATTGTTACAGGTTATTCATGCCGTAATTTTGTGATTATGTATAAAATTGATTTTGTTTTGCATACATTGTATAATTAGAAATTTAAACAAAACAATAATTGATAACAACAAATTGAATATATATGTTATTAGATACCATAATAAACTACCTGTGTACCAAATTTAGTGGCAATAGCACATACGGTTGCCAAGATCTATAGGGTGGGGCCTTAATACAACTCCCCCCTCCCCCATCCTGGCCATAGGATCTCCAAAAACCTTTTTTGGATTTACAATAACCAAGTCCATAAAAGAAAACTGCAAATGCATAATGCAGCGATTGATATAGTAACAAGCATGCCCATCCTGCAAAGTTAAACTGAAATTTTAAGACAAATATCAATCTATGAGAAAATGTGAATTTGTGCTTATCGCCAGCATATTGGAGTGCAGTGTTCTATGTAGTCCTACGACTTGAAATTCATAGCTTACTCTGCTTTCATTGTTGAATGAGAATAACTTACGGCTGCACATGCTCATAACTATATAAATGGCTACTTCACCCATTTTTGCAATTTTCTGAAGAAAAAACAAATTTTCGGTTAAATGAATGGGTCCCCCCCCAATAGTTCAAAACTGAATCTTATGTTGGTGATGTAAAAAATTACTTTCCTTTAATGTATTTAGACTATCTTACATTGGATATCTATATTATTATTATTTTATCTTTTATTTTTTTTTACTTTATGGAGTGTTCTGTGTGTCCCCTTTCTTTTCACAAAGCACACTTTCATACAAGCGTAAATAAAATAATTGATTCAATGAAGCATGCTGCTGAGTGCATTACCAACACATACATGTAGTTACAAGTCAGTGTTTGTCCATTGGGCAAATGTACATCTACTGCAATGTTGTATGTATTCATGAAATTACCTGGGATGTTTCTAAAATGTCTCTGCTTTAAAGATGAAGGCTAACATTGTGGAACTTCAATTTGAAATAAAAAATTGTCAAACTTTGATATCTGAGCTACATGGTAGTGCTTATATGAACTAAAATCATCCTAGCATACAAAAGTTTGGAATGTTATGGTGCCACTGGCATGTTATGCATGAATAAACAATAAGTACTCCACCCGAGTTCTGAATCAGTCAGACATGTAACACAGTAGTCTACGGGAGGCAATAGACAAGGTCAGGAGATGGTCACTCTGGATTTTCACTCTTTTAAAGCACTAAATTATCACTTTGAAGTACAATTTTAGGATATTTTAAACTGTGGTCAATGTTAAACTGTGGCTTTAAAGAAGTATTCATCTTATGAATAGATTCAACAAAGCAGACTTTGATGGCCAAAAACATGTATTCATCAAAACAAATTGAAACTACATAACTGTGTAAATATAGACATTGACTAGTATTCAATTTGTCAGTTCATTTCATTTTTACTTTTTAGGAATATCAATGACACTCTGTTAACATTATACAATGGTGACTACCGGTCATATTTCACTGTTGTTTCCATAGTGACCAGTTGTCCAGTTTTCAGTTCTGAAGCTATGATAAACCTTCCATCAGTGCCATGGTCTGCTTCAGTTCTGCATGAAACGTACAAGAAACAAAAAAATATATTATAAGTGAAGTGTACTGGGACATAACATGTTATTCTTGATTTTCATGTCTGAAAGTGAGCAAATCAAAGAATTCTCCCTATCATATGACTTTGCAGCAGGAGAGGCTTTGTTTGTTTGTTTGTTTGTTTGTTTGTTTGCTTGCTTGCTTGTTTGTTGTTGTTTTTGTTGTTGTTGTTGTTTGTTTTTTTTTTTTTTGGGGGGGGGGGTTAAAATCCAGACAACTATTACTCATACAACTTGAGCAAACTGCCTTAGTTTTCCAATTTTGATCATGATACTAATGGTTCCTTATCTTTATAAAATTATTACAAGAGTACAATACATACAGTCCTGGTCAAAATTATTGAAACTCCGGGAAAATACAAGGTTTCTTGCTGCAAGTGTTATTAAAGTGGTAAAACCAATATATGATAACATAAGATGTTCTAAAATTTTTGTAAGAATATAATAATTTCACCAGTGAAACAAGAAATCTTGATTTCTCTGGTATTCTGATAATTTTGACCAGTACCATATGTTTGTTTTGGTATGAACCTTGACCGAGTGATATATGATACCACTCAGGCCAGTCATAAAGAGTAATTGAATCTACAGTCAAGGGTATGACGAAAGTGTATGATGCTATGCTTTTAGTGCGAGGTTAAAGCCACAGGCTAACAATGACCACAGTTTTAAAAAAATGTGAGCTACATAATCCGTCATGCTCCAAGTGTCTTTGATAAGGTCTAAAAATGAAGCCCTGAAAAAATTGTGTTCCAAAATGATTATTAAGTACTTTAAAATCGTGAAAATCATAGGTTGACCGGATTCACCTGCCCATTTCCTCCCATAGACTGATCTAGGCTATTTTGTATTCGGCCCGAGTACTAATTGTTTATTCA
Organism: Eucidaris tribuloides; assembly: GCA_001188425.1. Classification (NCBI taxonomy): domain Eukaryota; kingdom Metazoa; phylum Echinodermata; class Echinoidea; order Cidaroida; family Cidaridae; genus Eucidaris; species Eucidaris tribuloides. The sequence continues at coordinate 76,280 of JZLH01S0122773.1, forward strand.
TTCATATCTTGCCAGTGGAAGCATAACTTTCCAAAGTTTTATATTCTAAGGTGTTTTTGGTCCATTCAAACACTACTATGTAGCTCAGATAGCAAAGTTTGACAATTTTTTAATTTGAAGCTCCACAATGTCAGCCTGTGGGTTGAAGGTTAGCACATGTATTTAGTTTGATGCCAGGATTTCTCCAACAATGTAACTACACAAATTAAATCACAATGCACTACTTGTTAACAACTCAACAGTTGGTGATTAGTATATCTCAAATCACAGCATGAATGACATTGCATGGTAACTATTTCAATAATGTATTACTTGAACACAAAATTAGTTTGGGAATAATTACAATTCTTTATGAACGGAAGGACAAACGATGGACAACCCAAAAATACATTGCCTCTGGCCTCTTTGCTCGAAGCAGAGGCATAATAAAATGAAATGTTACAGAATTTTACACAAGTCAAGAGTTCAACAGTTATTATGGACATGTGTAATTGCTTTCCGCAATGTAAGCTTGACCCCTTGTCCATTGTGGCGCACAAAACAGGATCTGAAGAATACATGCCGTAGACTGCTGCTTACATAGGTACTGTGGTATAGTACCTCCCTTGACATAAGCAGTGAGTGAACAAAATTAGATTTGGATCAAGTCATAATCAAATTCTGTCCAAATGTCGAAATAGAGTCTGTGATTCTAGACTAAGTAATTAGAATGTCACTCAATTTGAGTTCAGCATTCAGTACCGTATCAGGGCAACTCCCCTGGAGGCAACTCCCACCTGACAACTCCCTGAAAGGAGGTCCTCCCCCCTCCCCCCGGGACAAGTCCCCAGGAGGATCACTCCCACATGGACAACTGCCCCCAAGGACAACTCCCCTGGTGGACTACTCCCCCAAAGACAACTGACATGTTTTTAAGCAGGAAACATTGTTAAAGGCAAGGTCCACCCTGACGTTAAAGGTAAATGATATGATTGGGGGTAGTCCTCAACTTGGGCTGATACTACTCTAGAATCAAGTAAACTATGCAAGGATTCTCCTGTGAAAATCTTGTAGTCAAACGTTGACTCATTCTAAAATAAACAATGGCAATATCACTCGTAGCATGGAAACCTGTTGTGTGCCTCTCAATGGGGCTTATTTTCTTATCATCCCCGGATAAAATTAAGATACTCCTATGTTTCTGCTTGATTCTCCTTAAGTAAACAAATTACAGACAAATCCTCCCAGGTGGGTGATCCACTCCTGCTACTGTATAGTTGGTGTATATTTCAACTCATTTGGTTCTTGAGGCATTTTCAAGTGTTCCCAATCATGTCACTAACCTTTAAGTTGATTTTAGTAAAAGCAGATTAATGAGAAACATATTAATGAAAGTTTGGTGAAAATCCATCAAAGAATAGCAGAGTTATGAAGTTTGAAGTTTGTGACGTCACATACGAGCAGCACCCCATATTTCATGTAATACTAATTTAATGAACTGCCACTTTTTATTGGTTCATGATAATTGAATTTTTTTTTCATAGAAGCATGTATAAGAAAATGTCTCTAATTATATATTGAATGCACAGGTAACTTCATTTTCAATTTTTTGAGAAAATGGCACTTCACAGAATTTATATTACATGACAATGGGGGAGCTGCTCGCATGTGACGTCACAAATTTGAAACTTTAAAAATTCATAACTCTTTTATCCCTTGGTGGATTTTCCCCAAACTTTCATTAATATGTTTCTCTCATTGTTCTGCTTTTATTAAAACCAACTTGACGTCAGGGTGGACCTTGCCTTTAAACTCCTTACCGAAGTGGTCCTCCGGGGGTAGGGATCCCATAGTTAAACTCCTCCAGGGGAGTTGTCCTCCGTGGGAGCCCTTCTTTGGGCAAGTTGTCCTGGGGGAGGGAGGAAGGGGGGGGAGGGAGGAGGGGGGAGAGGGAGGGGGAGTGGTCCTACTGGGAGAGTGGTCCTACCGGGAGAGTTGTCCCACCAGGGGAGCAGTACTAGAACCACCTACCATTCAATAATATGTGACCCGTCTGGTCGAAATGAGACGTAAGTCGCAAGCGCAAATTCCGAGAAAATGACGGTAATAGGCAAACATGGTGGAAAAAAACAAATTTTGTTTTTTGTAATTTTTGGAAGATTTGAAGTTTGAAGAACAGGCTGTTAAAATCCTAAGTGAATCTGACGACTATAAGTGTGTGAAAACGTGATTTTATTCAGACATTGCAGGCGCGTGCCGTCAGAAATGGGACTTGCACGAAAGTGAACGTGTGGGACTGATAATCCGCTTGATGTCTTTTTTTATTTCAAACTTGCTGTTGCACCATATAAATGAACATATAAACACATTCCTAACACTAAAAAACAAACAAAATAAAGCAATGGGATACTAGTGATAATCAAAACGAGTTATGTCTATCGGTGTTTGGAAATTGAGTTTTTACCCGTAGGCCTACTATAACCGAGTTCAAACATGTCACGCGATATTACACTTGAAACCATATTAAATTCGTTTTTCCCTCTACATAGGGTTGCAAAATTCCCGGGAATTTTCACTGTGGAAAATTTCCATGGGAAATTTCGGAAATTTTCCGAAATATTGGGAATTTTTGGCAACTTTCGGCAACTTTGCATATTTTCGTTCATTTAGTATTTGAATGTCAAAATTAAAATGATCATTCATCTAAGTACTGTAAAATTATCAGAAATGTCATGATATCAAAACATTTCCTATAAAACAAAGAAGTTGTACCAATGTAAAGTCAAACAGTAATTTATGTTTCTTTATTTAGTTAAATCATGAAAACAAACATTTCTCGACTCAATAACTTGGCTTTGTTTGTAATATTAGCTCAACCATCTTAACTTCTGATACATGTACATGCCATTCTGATGCACTCTTACATGTACTCGTACTCGTACATGTACTCAAAATTTCGTGAATTTAGCAGCAAAATATGGACAAGTCCACATATTGAAATAAGCATTTCAGTACAATTTTTCACTTCATGCAGATGCACTGCACACATAGTGTACATATCTTCATCGCATGTGTAATGTGTGTAGTCTCTCTTTTGGGCTGATTTATCGTCATGAAGGGTCCAGATAAGCCAAAAGAAAGATAAAACTATTTAATTCATGTGAAGAAGTGTTATACAAATGAGTACTGATGAAATTTTCCAAAAATATAATAAATATCCATTTAATATGCTTAAATTGAAAATTCCCAAAATTCCCAAAATTTCCAGCCCATTGAAAATTCCCGAAACTTTCCATGGAAACTTTCCAAAATTCCCGGAAAGTTTCCAACCCTTTGCAACCCTACCTCTACACTTGATTTTCTTCACACTTGCACAGAATATAGTTAGAAGTCCGTTTATTCAGTGTGCAAAATTCCACACCGATCATTATTTCCAAACGTAGCGTTGCTAGGGACATATCTCTTACTCCCTCGATGTGCGTGCGTGAAATTTACGAACATCTTTGGACGCGATTTTCTCTAAATCTTACTTGCTGGCGACTACAAAATCCGGGGCTTTAGACCTGAATTGTGGCGTTTTCCCTTTTTGAAAGGTATAAGTGTTATATATCATTGGAAAGCTTGGGGAATATAGAATACGAATTTACAAAAATCTGGAAATGGCCAAAATGCGACTTAAGTCTCATTTCGACAGGACGGGTCACATATCTCAATTAAAGGAATCATTTAACATTTTGGAAGCTCCTTTCAAAACATTGTCAAACTTTGATATCTGACCTACATGATAGTGTCTGAATGGACAAATAAAACACCTTAGAACACAAAACTTTAGACATTTGTTTTTTGCCAAATATAGGTAAAAGTTGGTACAGGAATAAATGCCCTCAGGACAAAAATTCTACGACACAGCAGTCTATGGGGTAAAGCTGGAATGGGCAAATGATTAGATTTTGGAGTTTAGAGAACGGTTCAAAGGTACAATGTCACCGGCCTAAAATAGGTCTGATTTTGGGCCTCGTTACCGATAACTCGAGAGAGAAAAGCGTGAATTTTCATTTAACGTGTGTTCTGTAGTATGATTATGACGGCCGCCAATGAACTGATTAGGACTTTTGAGTTCACAAGGTCAAAAGCGTCAAAGGTACCGGGCCTAAATATGTCCTATTTGGGCTCGTTACGCGATAACTTAGAGAAGCGGCTGGCGGATTGTCATGTACTTGGGTGATGAAGTTGTATTATGGGCCAATGAATGATTAATTTGGGGGAGCTGAAAGGTCACAAAGCGTCAAAGGTCGCCGGGCTAAAATATGTATTGATAGGGCTCGTATTACCCGATAGCTGAGAGCGCTGGTGGATATGTCATGTAATTGAGTGAAGTATTTATTATGAGGCCAATGATGATTAGATTTTGGAGTTCAAAGCGTCAAAAGGTCAAGGGTCACGGCTAAAATATGTATTTGGGCTCGTTACTGCGAAATGGAGAGCGGCGGTCGGTTGTCAGTAACTTGGGTGAAGTCTGTATTATGAGGACCAATGAACTGTTAGATTTTGGAGCTGAAAGCGTCAAAGCGTCAAAGGTCACTGGGCTTAAAATTAGGTCTGATTTGGGCTCGGTTACCGAGCGGTAACTGAAACACCAGTTAGATTTTCATGTTAACTGGCTGAAGTATGTATTATGAGGACCATAATCCTGATTAGATTTTGGAGCTAAGGTCAAGGTCAAAGGATCACTGGGCCGTAATATGTCTGATATGGGGCCTCTTACTTGATAACGTTGAGTATGACTTTTCCAATTTTGATGTAACTTGGGAGAAGTATCCAATATAAGCGCACCAATTTACTGATTCGAATTTTTGGAGGCTGAAAGGATAGAGAGTCAAAGGTCCAAGGCTCATGTCAGATGAGCCTCATATGTATCGATTAATTTGAGAAAGTTATTGATTTTACTGTAATTGGTCAGGAGTACATGGCTCTATGCTGTTCATCTAATGGTCTTGCGTCCATGGAGTTGAGCTTTCAAATTAATCATTGGATGGGAGTGCGGACTGCGAGGTCAACCATCGAGCGCTGGGCAGTCGAACTGCTCTAGTTTTTTTCTAATTTAAAGGCAGGCATCTCTCTTTTTATGCCTAAAACTTGACCATCTGTGCAAAAATCATTTGGGTATCTTACAACAGAAGAAATCCTGCGTCTACCTGCTCTCTCAGTAAAGTTATAGGAGCTAGAAACTGTGCGTGTAAGTAGAATTACTTGCATTAGACTTTGGATTCTTGAAAAGTATCTCCTGGTGACAAAAATTTCGTTTGCACTTCAACGAAATTGACAAAATTATTTTGTGTGCATTTTTCAATTTCTTAGGCAATTTCTGATCTTTCAATTTCACAGACGTGTCCTACAAATAGCCTGAAAGGCTGAATGAGTGATGACACGTTGCACTGCTCGTTTAAAGAACACGACTAGATGTAACGAAATTTCATTTATAAAGAAGTAAAATCTCTGCGTCCATTATCTTTGATTTTCTTTTGCTATTCTTTGTTTTTTGCACCTTGATATAAAGATTTCATTATAAGAACATTTCATGGGTCCAAGGACTTCTTTATAACAGAGAGTGCACCTATATTTTGCTCTCCCTGCGGGTGAGGGGTGTAAATGAGATTGTTCTCGCCTTTAAATGATGTGAGCTACATGATCCCCTATGATATTAGTCTTTCTGATTCTAATAATTGGAGCAAATGAAAAAATCGTTCAAAACAACATTAACCCTAATCAGGCCCGGCTTTTTTGAAATTGCATGGCCCGGGGGGGGGGGGGGGGGGGGGGGGGGCTTATTGGCCCCCCCTTCAGATCGTCGGCCGCGGATCGCGCGATCACGCCGAAAATTGTGCCGTGCATAGAGCGGACGTAATCTCCAAGACTGTATAGTTAGATTTTTGAAAAATAATTTCTTCTATTTGTTAAGTAATTAAATATGCATATTCTGTATGAAATCATATTTTTGCCTATAATCTCCAAGATGCTATAGTTAGTTTTGAAAATAATTATCTTCTATTTTTAAGTAATTTAATATGCATATTTCTGTAGTGAAATCATATTTTTGCCTATAACTTCCTTTAAAAGCTCACAGAATGCTTAATTTTGGTGGTAATATTCTTTTGACATTTGTAACAATTATCTGTCAAAAAAATGCTGAATCAGAATTAATTTATGTATTTTATTGTTTCATGAATTTCTTATGTATTTCCTTGTTTTTTAGACCTTTTGTTTTTTATTGTTTTTTCGATGAAATTTCTTGGGGCACTTTTGCGATCATAAACAGCATAAAATTAGTTAATTTCAATCAGTAAAAGTAAAAATAATCATACATTTATGAATTTGGGCTGAAAACACAATTTGCATTGAAATAACACACAATTTCATGTTTTGAGCGATTTTTGTGTGACATGCAAGTACGAAAAGTTGCGTAACTCCGGAACGCGTACCGCGACATCTGCGAATTTCTGGTCTCAAAAGATGCGCAACACTTGAAAGTAAAAAGTTCAGCGAGCGACGCGCGGTCAAAAATTTCGCGCGGCGGAATGGTCGCGAAACTTTGTCGAGGGGGGGGGCTTGTTTAGCCCCCCCCCCCCCCCCCCCGGGCCGATAGGGTTAAGCACCTTTAAGAAAATGATACAATGAGT
>JZLH01S0122787.1:7182-18682 GCA_001188425.1 Eucidaris tribuloides
ATGGGGGTAAATCTGAATCATGGCTTCATTTTTGTGTTTTTTTGTCACAAAATTGATATTACCTCTTCTCTGAGCATGCTGAGGATTGAATCTTTGTACACATCAGTTGAGAGCTTCTGCAGCATCGGTCTGCAAGGCATTAAACATGGACTATAAGAACACAATTCTGTTCAAATGCAAATGCATTTTTGGCCGATTGCACAAAAGCGGGTTGTGCTCACTCATGCGTGAAATACTTTCAATACTAACAGTATCATCACATAACTGAGTTCCAAGGTAAAATATTCATATAAAAAATAATCTAAAAACTACGAAAACAATTTTTAATAATTTTTTGTCTAAGTGTCTACTTGTTTTGATACACACTGTATAGCTTACTTGTGTCACAATTCATTGTCATATTTGTCCAATTTGGGCCTCAAAAATTTCCTTATACTCCAAAAAAGAGACCCGACAAAAAGGGTGAGAAACACTGGGTTAAAAGCATAACGGAAATAATACTGCGGTAACAATGAATATACCGAACCCACAGCAAAATCAACAATGAAGAGACAGAAACAGAAAAAAATATCTATTACAATACTTACAATACTGTTCTTTTAATACATAGACAACTACTGTGAGCTCAACAAAGCGAAAACTGTCTATTATTGTCTTCATGTAACGGATAATGATGTAAATTAGAAGTTAAGTAGTCCAACTTTCTTTCCTATACAAAAGGATGGCAACGATAATGACAACTACCCCTCTACTCAAAAGTATTGCAACATACACTATAACGCATGCATTTTGAGTTAAAGGGGTCTTTCTATAATGTCGCCCTAATGAAGTTTATAATTGGAAAAATAACAAATTATTTGAAAAGAAATCAATGAAAAAGCTTTCCCCTTTCTTCTCCAAGGCGGATAGATTATCAAATGCAGGCGCACCCACGGCAGAAGGGCTCTAACATTAATAAAAAAAAATCGCCTCCCTAAAGGGGTGGGAATGTAAATTCACAATAACATCGTAATTCGGTTTCATATTTCCCTTGAAACGGTTTTAATGGCTTGGAAAAACTTCCAACAAACAAAAAATGCCAATGTGTTCCTCTGACGCGGTCACAGAAAGAAGACACCACCCCGCGAAGACGATAGCGCCTCCTATCGTCATAAGACATTGGTATGGAGGATACGCCCGATATTTCGGAAAGGACCTCTTCAAGTTGTAATTATTTATTCTTCATCAATTCTAAAGACGGTTTATTTGCTGTCATGTGACTCTTCAGTACATTGGATATAATAATGTGGAGAGAAGGGCACTATCTTTATAGTAGCAGCCTTATCCTCTTTACCACTGTCTTATGAAGATAGGAGGCGCTTTCGTTTTCGCGGGGTGGTGTCTTCTTCCTGAGACCGCGTCAGAGGAACACATCGGCATGTTTTGTTTGTTGGATGTCTTTCCAAGCCATCAAAACCGTTTCACGGGAAGTATGAAACCGAATTACGATGCTAGTGTGAATTAACACCCCGCCCCTATAGGGAGGCGAAAAAAATGTTAATTTTTAATGCTCCCGTCCTCTGCTGTGGGTGCCCCTGCATTTGATAATCTCTCCGCCTTGGAGAAGGAAAGAGAAAGATTGTTCATTGGTTTCTTTACAAATAATTTATTTTCCAATTATAAACTTCATTAGGACGTCATTATAGAAAGACCCCTTCAACTCAAAATGTATGCGTTATAGTGTATGTGACAATATTTATGAGCAGGGAGGGTATAGTTGGAAGACATTGGTGTCATTCCATCGGTTTGAATAAAAAAAAATCTGCAAGAATTCCGTGTTACGGTACGGATGAGCTCTCTTACCTCTCAATAAAGAATTCTTTGTTGCATATTTTTTTATGACGAACGAACAGGTTTTGTACTATCAAACGTATACTTGTTCAGATGGTAGTATTTAAAAGATTGTTGTAATACCATTTTCCCTGTGTTTAAGTTGAAATTTTATAACATTAACATTAACATAAACATTTCAGGTATAGATACTTTAACACTGATGGTCAGCTTTTCCGGGGAGGGGGGGGGGCTGTTGTTGGGGATCAAATAATGTGCGTTGGGATATGGAAATCATACAATATCTTCTCACTTCTTGAATGTCACAAAACTTGCCCAAACCCCTATTGAATAACCAGATTATTAAGCTGTTACACCTTCTTCAAACACATCCACTACAGGTTTTACCTCATTTTACTCGGTGATTGCATGATTTTTCACTCTTACGCCAAACGTTTATGAAGTTTGATATGATTATTTCATGTGTACCAAGGTATTTCATAATTATCTAAACATAAACGGATAAGTTCTGCAAATTAATCATAATTTAGTGTAAGTCCGGGATCTGAAAATCTAAGTTCTAATTGCAGCCATGTAAGACATTGTCGTCTCAGGAGCATCAAACTCGGAGCCTTGTTTGATACATTTCAGTATAATATGGCATTGATTCGTCGATGCAGCGTATGACATCATCAGTCAACTGATCACGTGGGATTGGACCAGACTCACGTGGCGCCATGAAATGGGTACTCGCCATGGCCGTGCCGTAAAAATCTTTAATGCTGTCGAGAAGTCCATCGCCTGGTGTTCTCCAGCCCTTCGATTCGTCCACAGACGGGTTCCATTTTAACAAGGACTCGCTGAAGGGTAGCCCTACCGCCTCGCAATACGCCTTCAATGTTTGATCAGGTTTAGAAAGAAGGTCGTATGCGTCGATGACAACTGGCTGGGGGTCGATGTTCTCACGAACATAGGTCCAGAACTCGTGTAGATGTTTGAAGAAGTTGTTTGGCTTCTGGTCAAACGGATCATCTCGAATTATGTCGACTGGAGTTTCCTTTGAGACAAGCCCCATGTCGTGAAGCATCTTGGCCAAGCCTCTCCGAAATGAGGCGTAAACTCGAGAAGGGTCCCTGATGAGAAAGGTGTGTTTAAAACCACCTGGAATATAGGACCGGTGTTGATTGATTGCAAAGCCCATGTCTTTGACGAAAACATAGTCACCAGTAGCAGCTTGCAAGTCCCTTTTGATGTTATTGTAACTGTTTTGGTAAAAAGAATGAAAAGGTAGAGTAAGAAGAATGTAGGTTCATTAAGGTACACGATAACATTTAACCAGACTGCAATAAGTGTGGAAAAGGCAGGCGTTAAGTTGAATTTTAAGGACCTACATAAATGAGGACTACAGTATTTATGATAAACGTCCCAGACAATGACAAATTCTCTCACTCACAGGAAAAGGTATTAAGACGTGTATTTATTACCTGTTTGTATTTTCTATAAATAATTACAAGTGTTACTCAATCTTGTGAAGTATTCCCGATAGTTTAAGCTGCATTAACTATTTTGGTTCGGTATAAATATGTTGTTCGGTTGTATTCAAACTTTATTGTCAGCCGAATATTGTTCTTAATATAGTTGTGCGCGATATGTTGGGAAGACATCATAAAGTGTATTATCTGGGGATTCTAGGATACCTACCCCATGGACAAAATGTTGGGACAATATTTTGGGAAAACATCACAAAGTATATTATCTGGGGTTCAAGGACACCTACTTCCTGGATAACCACCCCCCGGATAACCGTCTCTAGGATAAACTCCCTCTAGGACAACTACCCGTTAGGAAAACAGCATTAGGAATCTCCTAAAGGGTGGTTGCTCCCAGCGGGTATGGGGGGGGGGCGGGATCGTCCTAGAGAGTGCTTGACCAGTAGGTGCTAGTTGTCCCAGATGGTCATATCAATTTCTAAAAGATCTTTTACTTTATTCATGGTCTAGAGTTTTGCAACACAATGGTAAACTGGAACTACAACCGTCGTTTTTGGCACATTCTTTTTGCCATTGCAACAAATCTGCAAGCTTTACATACTATTCAAACGAGATTTATGATAATCAAAGATTTCTCTTTAAGGTTAGATCAAAATATGTGACCAAAGTCAACGTTATGACACGGGGAATTGATTCTAAGGACTTCCTTTTTTGGTCAAAAATCTCGTGGAAGATCCCCGTTTTCCCCTATTTTTTCTGACTTTGCCGCTTCAATAATGAAAGTGCGCCATCTATAAATATATTGAAGATGATTATGTGTAGCTGGAAGTCTGAGGATTCCGAAAATGTAAAAATCTAATTTCATTGGCCAGGAGAAGTCCCGCGGAATTGGCAAAAACCAATCACAGACACCATTTTCTCTCAGTCTTCTGACTTTCACAGCTGGCTCGAATCAACGTAGTCTTTATAATTATGCGTTCTTGTGTGAATATAAACGATAGAATTGCCGCGCACGTTCAATGACATGTATTATGACACCCCTTTCATTTAATGTAGCAGTCTGTCGCTTCCTCCTACACAGAGCAGTAATGCGTGACCTGTGCGTAAAACCTCGTGTTTCTCTGCCCAAAAGAAGAGCATTTTTGTGCTAAACAAATTGATATGAGTTGTCCTAGAGGGTGGTTACCCCTAACCCCTAAACTTGTAAATTAAAACTTGAATTCAATTTGAACCTTTCAAATTTTAAATTTAGACCTTCGAATGGGAACTTATCAGATAAACATCGTTACGCCCCTTCTTCTACAGTGGGGACGAAGAAGAAAATGTATTTTCTTTCCTTCTGAGTTTGGGATGAATTTGAAATAAGTGCCCTATAGGGAAGATCACAGGAAGTTCAGGAACCTACAAACAGGAGTTCATATTTAACACTTACGATAATCGTTCTGGATACATCTTGCAGTTTTGGAAGAAATGTTTGTTACGCTCGATGGCCTCAGCATAACGTTCTTCGTTTCCCTCGTACTCTAATGGAAATTCCTCCTGGGTGTCTTTGAAATGCGCCTTCCGGATTACATCACCGTATGCGTAGGGTTCAAGCCATACAACCATGCCTTCGATTGCGCTCATACATTTCGCTAAGATAGTCGAGGCACTGCGAGGTACACACCACATGATAACGCGTACCTTCTCGTCTTTGTTTCTATCATCAGACATTATGATTCTCACGGTGGCAATGTGATAGTAATAAGCTAGAGAAATAGACAGCACCCGACTGTAATAAAACGTTAAATGATAGTCAATTTATACTAGTAATTCTCCTACAGTTACTTGTTATCAGCAAACACTATTTTGCAGATCAGTGATTTCATATTCCAGTTATTGACATAAACCGTACTGCCGTACGGACATAAACCGTACCGTATTGACATAAACCGTACTGCCATACTCATATACAGGCAAAGGTCTTTAACCCTTCACAGCTATCTATACTCAGAAATGATTTACTCATACTAAGTGAGTATAAGCAAATACAAGGAACCTAGACCTTTCATACTGTTCACCATAAGGTCGTTAAACCTACGAATCTTCTCACATTGTCTTGAATCCTTTGAAAGGAATTGTGAACAAAAACAAAACAAAACATGAACAACAACAAAAAGGTATATCTGGTTCAATGAGTAATTTGCAACAGTGACTCCTCAATGCTGACAGAAAGGTCATATAATCTTGTAGAATATTCGTGATGTTCTCTCATCATACTATTCATGTAAAAAAAATGCATTCAAATGATTGTGGGTATGGTTAGTTATTTGGTATCCAACAGACTGTTCTACCGAAGACGTACTATTTTTCTTTGCTGCAAACCTGACGTCTATAGAAATAAACTACTGTCTCAAAAGAGTGATAAATTTGCACCTTTTGGAGTGAATGCAGCCAAAAATGAATGAATTTCAAATTAATTCACTTCAGATTAGGCAATGTAATAACGATTTTGGTTTAAAGCCTTTAGCGATCTTTCCCGACTTTACCCTCCCTGATCATCGGATGATACCTGCAACGGTGTGAACCACCTACACTCTCTGAAGAGTATTCCTTGCCCTACTGGCACTCTACGTGCTCAGCTCAATTTACTTACAAGATTTCTTGTCCTCTAATGTATAACATTATACTCCTGTGTGAAAAGAAGTATTGCGGATGAAGAGTCTTACCTAAGTCACAGACGCCATGATGAGATTCGATCTTGCAGGGTAAAAACAGTTTCTTATTTATTCAGCTTCATTCAAAATGAAATTCATCCCATACATAATGTGTCATAAGTTTCAATACTGGTGTCACGAAATATTTCCAATCCAAACCACAAACTTCGAATTTTCCCTTTCAACGTAATCTCCTTAGAGTCCAACGCACTTTTCCACCTCTCTCTGCCACGCCTCCATGCATTAATCCTGTCTTTTCCTGACAGTTTTTTCTGGGATCCTTTGCAGCACCGTCGTCACGGCCATCTCAACGAGGAAGGGGGGAAAATCAAACAGAACCAGGGCCATGTTTCATAATAGTTGATATTATATCAACTTTGACATTCTACCATGCATTAGAGCCAACCAGAGCCATGAATTGCAGTAGAATGTCAAAATTGATATGATATCAACTTTATGAAACAGGGCCCAGATTTGGAGATTAAAGATGTTACACCATCGCAGTGACTTTCTTTTCGGCCATGAAGTGTCGGATGCTCAAAGTATTAATAGCAGGCATGTTGCATTGGTGAAGTTGCCAGGAGTTGTCCTGCCACAACACATCCTTGTCTCTTCTACAGCACTAAACGAAGCAGTCGCCGGAGGATCTCCTTATTATGGACGTGTTGGTTCATAGGGAAGAACTGACCTTGGGGGATGCCTCTCTCATCATCAAAGTATGAAATTAACATGACTTTCATCTGGCTGCCTTCAGCCTTGGCGACGTCTGATTGGTTCACGATGACAATGCGCCCACTCAAAATACCTCGAGCATCTGATAGTTTTTGGACGAAAAGAACATATAGCCGTGTAGTCCAGTCATTTTAGCCTAAAATTTGGCCAAACTTCAAACAAATTGCAACAGAATTTTTTCCACCACAGTGCATTTCTTTGAGGTCCCTAGAACGCCATACTAAAAGTCCCAAAATATCCTAATAGGGGAAAGACATCTAATTTGCATAAATCCAAAATGGCCGCCATATGGCTTATTATGCCCATATCTTTACACATGGAAATCACATAAATAAATTATGGTGTCCATACCTATGTTTCTGAGATCATGGAATGCAAATATGATATAATTATAAACTTTTAAACATTCTGGCATACATAATTTGCATAAATTTGCATATAAATGGATTCAAAATGGCCGCCATGTAGCCCATTGGAGCCTATGTTTTAACACAATAATCATGTATAAGTACATTTTTATGTCTAAGATGATTTTTGCAGGTAGAAGAACGGATTGTATAATTAATGACAATTTGCCAGTCGTTATACCGACATATACGCCTAATTTGCATAAACATGCATATGAATTATATGTTCAAAATGGCCGACATCTAACCTATTTAGGACCATATCTCGGGACATGAAACCTGTAGAAAGCAAATTCTGGTGTCTATACCCATGTTTGTTAGGTCAGGGAATACAATAGTGATATCAGTAGTAACTTTTTAGCATTCTAATATACATACTTTGCATAAATTTGCATATAAATTCATGCAAAATGGCCGCCATATGGTCCCTCACATGGCCATATCTCCTACAGTATATTACACATGACATGTCCTCTGTCACACCAATTATCCTCATATCACCTCTAACAACGTTCATGAAATTATACTCAGCATCTCTCCTGGATATGCCCAAACCACCACACTCTGATTCCCTCTCTCATTTTATCCCGAAACCTTGCAACGTTTGGTGTCCCTCTCACAAAGTTATTTCTGATTGTTGTTCAACCCTGGGACATTTAACTCTTCTTCCTGTCTTTTGTTACCTGAAGGCAGTAAATCATATAGCTGGTCTATATCCTCCCCTTTGTTATGGAAGATACCCTGTCACTCTCCCTCACGCCATGATTCTCTTCTTCTTTCCCCCTTTACAGTCCTATTCCTTTAAAGATTGTGTCAGGGATGTGCAAGTCCATTACTTCCCTTCATTATCAATACCAAACGGTAGTTTAGTACTTACAAATGGTGTGTTCAAAGTTTCAAATCCACACGTCATGAATTTGTTGTTTTAGGAAAAAAACTAATAACGACATGTTACCAGAATGTTGTTCTTTCCGTGAGTTTAAATTTTGCTCAAACTGCGAATCGCGGTTATGTGTACCGTCGCAAGACCAGCGGAGCGCACGGATTGGTTAAACGGCTAACCTCCGCGCGACCTTTGGCTAACGGCTGATCGGACAATTTTGGAACGGCCACGTCGACGTCACAGATATTTTTTTAAAAGACTTCAGAGTCATTTGAAAAAGGATGAAGTTAAACCGCCCAGATTTTCACCAAAACTCAATATTTTACCCCAAGTCACTATAAGAGGTGTTTATTTATATTAATCTTCACATTGGATATGATTTCAGCTGATTTCATTAATTTAGATGTCTTTTGACAAGCAAATCAATGACACAATCTTTAAAGTGTTGAGCCAAATTATTTAAAGTCCTCTACATTTGCTACCTCTACACCTTGCTGTTTCACCATACCTGCAGCTGGTACCTCATTTACACGCATGCACTTTGTTTTGTCCAGCTAACTTTCACTCCACTCCCCCCCCTGTCTCTGTCTCTCTCTAGAACATACTTCAAGTTCTCTAAATTTCCCCAACCTGCTCCCTGCTCTTATAGCATATTACAATGTCATTTGTGAACATCTGGTCGGCGGAGACTCCATTCTCACCTCATTTGTCAGCCTGTCCATCACCATTGCAAACAAGCAAGAACTAATTAACGCTGAACCTTGATGCAATCCAACTCTCATTTTGAACCATTCATGAACACCTACTGCACACGTCGTGACTGTCTCACATGCTTCATACATGATCTTGCACTGTCACCAAACACTACCCCCGACTCTCTCCAACAATACCATAATTCATCTCTTGGCACCCTATCATGCCTTTTTCGAGATCCACAAGCACACATTGCAGCTCTTTTCGCCCCTCTGTCTGTTTTTCCATGAACATCCTCAATGCAAATATTGCATCCGCAGTGCTTTTACCTGGCATGAAACCTCCTCACAAATTTGTCACTTCTTTGTCACCCTATCTTCCACAACTCTTTCCAAAAGTATGATTCTTCACCATTATTTCTCTATAATTACTATAACTCCGCACACCACTCTTATTCTTTCAGAGTGGCAACGATATGCGTTTCTGCCGATCTTCACGAAACCTTTCACTCTCCAAGATCCCATTAAACAGCTTCACGAACTCCGCTCCCATGTAACACAAACACTGCCATGCCTCGATATTGTCTAGACAAACTGACGATCCATTTTTTCATTCTGCTCATTGCCGATCTCACTTCTTAATTATTGATATAGGTCGTACTTCCTCATTAAATTTGTTTGTAGCATCTATCCTCTCCCTCCCCTCTCCCATTTCTTCCTTTGCACTTTCGTAAGATATTCTGTGGAAAACACTTAATTAGTCACAACATTTCGTTTTCATCCTCTATTAACCCACTTGCAACACGTCTTTCCTGTTTAGCTAATCAATACATATTATTTCCCCTCCTGTGTCAAATTTATTATAATAAATCATCATATGCCTCACTCTTGGCTTTTGCCACTGCTTTCTTGAACTCATGATATGTGTCCTTGTTTACTTTCATCATCTCCCTGCTTATCCCGCTTCTTCTTTGCCCTTCTCCTATACGGTCTCCATTACGTCCTCATTCCATCATCATGTCTCTTTGTAGCCTTCCTTCTTCCAGATGATACCCTGAAAAACTTTCTACCTTATTTCTTTACAACTTCAGCTACATCCACCTATTCTTCCAAATCCATTCTCTTCCATTTCCTTACAAACCTTCTCTCTGGAACTGTGCGCAACTTTTTTTTCTCCTAGTTTTTACCACTTCCTTTCAACCATTAATGTCGGTAACTGTTTCTCTCCCAATTCCAAGCTCACTTTAAATATGACCATTCGATGTTGTCTTGCTACACACTATGCTGCAATCATCTTGCAACTGAGAATCTCGCTCAAGTCACGTCTCAGGTCCACTTGTGTTCATATACCTCCCATCTTACTCTGTGATCTACAATCTTTCTGAAGAAGGTATTTGTCACTGCCATCATTATTTTTTTCGCAAAGTCCACTGCCATCTGCCCTTCTTTTTTCTCTCTTTCGAAACATAACTTTCAAATATATCTTCATTCCCGCTTTTCCCTTCACGAAAATTCCCATTCAAATCTGCTCCTATCACTACCCCCTCCCTTTTCCTGATGTACCCTCCCTACCTTTTTATCCATCTCACTAGAGGACTATCCTTTTCCACATTCCCGCATCCATTTGTAATGCGTAAGAGCTTAGAACATTTACAACTGTTCCCTAAATCATATCCATACCCATTTCCATCGTACTTTTTATCACTTCCAGTACATTACTAACATGACACTCTTGAACAATTATGCCCACACCATTTCCTTTTCCATAAAAAGCACAGGCGTTCTACTGCTTGAACTTATAATGAAAACATAAGCTTAAAGCCCCAAGTACAGTTTGGTCGATCGAACAAATTTCTGGTGAATCTGTTACAAAGTTTTCTATTGTCTCCCAAGACATCAGAAAACAGCATCATACCTACTGAAAATTATTTATAATGAGAAATTATGATGTTTAAATTAAAGAAGAGCATCTAGCGGTACATGTATGTACATTACCCATGGGAAATCTCGGGGTCCCCTCTCCCAACCGAGATTTTACAATTTGAGTGATTTTTCAAAAATGGGAAAGTTTCACCGCGAGCAATTTTAAGGGTACATGTATTAGTAGATAAAAGTTGTGTGTTAAAAACATAATTGCAAAGAATCTCATGTTTTACCATTTACCAAAACTAAACTCGGGCTTTAGGTGTGATGCATGGTAGTCATTTCAATACGTTTATGTACAAATTCATGAAAGTTTACAGTGTCTTACATTCCTGAAAATTGTATAGCAGTAATTCTTACAAGGAAAATATTACAGATATTACGATTACCATCTAAGATTAATATACGGAAATATGGGCACGTGGCAAACCATATGGCAGCTATTTTGCATGGATTTATATGCAAATTTATGCAAATTATGTATATTAGAATCTTGAAAAGTTACTACCGATATCACAATTGTATTCCTTAAGTGGAACACTTAAGCTTAAATGAGCTCAAAGCAAAGATATTGTAAATATAATTTGGAAAAATATTACCTTTAATTTAAAGTATGTTTCATGATGAACCTTTTAAACTATGTTGTGATCAAATACCATAACGTTACCAAATTAAAAAAATGTTAATTGGCAGTGTTCCAGTTACCCCAAATTGGACCCAACCGTGGGGTAACTGGAACAGTGGGTGGGGTAAGTGGAACAGGGTTTTATTTGCTTGCCAGGAACCTATTTTTCACAGCTGTTCACATTTAACAGAGCACTAGTTGCTTAAACATATTTTGCAACAAATAAAAAAAAACTACAGAATT
>JZLH01S0122828.1:5127-20977 GCA_001188425.1 Eucidaris tribuloides
ACTTTCAAATTTCTGAGGAAACGGCGCTTTTATGTAATTTATATCACATGACATATGGAGAGCTGCTCGCATGTGACGTCACAAATTTAAAACTTTGAAACCTCGTAACTCTGTTATTCTTTGGTGGATTTTCGCCAAACTTTCATTATTATGTTTCTTTCATTGTTCTGCTTCTATTAAAATTAACTTGATGTCAGGGTGAACCTTGCCTTTAAAGGAATGAAAGTAGATTGGAGGAGGAAAACTTCATGTAAATTTTGCTTCTGGGCAAGTGAAAATTTTCAGAAATATGTGCAAGTAAAAATATTCTCTGTCAATATACATGTACGTAAGAATTGTGTTGTTCAATTCAAGTTCAATTTTGTGTATTTTTATATGTAGGCCTACATGTATTAAAGCCACTGACTAACATTTACCACATTAAAAAAATGTGAGCTACACATGAACATAATCCTCCACGCCCCAAGTGTCTTTGATAAGGTCTAAAAACAAACCCCTGAAAAGATTATATTTCAAAATGATAATTTAGTGCTTTAAAAAAGCGAAAATTGTTACAAGTTGATTGGATTCCATCATTCCCGTGACCATTTCCTCCCATAGACTTACTGTGTGTAGATCTAGGCTATTTTTTACTTGCCCCGAGTATTAATTGTTTATTCATTTATATCTTGCCATTGGCAGCATAACTTTCCAAACTTTTTTATTCTAGGGTGTTTATTTGTCCATTTGAACACTAATATGTAGCTCAAATATCAAAGTTTGACAATTTTTTAAATTGAAGCTCCACAATGTTAGCCTATCACTTTAAAACTTTCAACAAGGAAATGTTGACAAGTACTGAAAGCATTTTGTTCAATTGGGCAAGTAAAAATTTTGTTGGGCAAGAAAATAAAATGTTTGCATGCACAATTGGGCAACCAGCCCAAAACGTTAGTGTGGAGCCTTGGGGTAGGCTCCTAAACAAACATGCGCAGTATCATGTGTAATGTGTGTGTTAATTTACATGCTAGTGTATGCGTACAGTAGGTCTACTGCACTTTGTCCATGTACTTGTGTATGTTGTACATGGTCACTATTGTTGAGGAATACATGTAAATAAAATCAGTACTCTTCATCATGTGCATGTAGGTTTAGTACTTAGCAGCTCATGGTCAAGAGAATTTGCACATCACTTGTGTAACCTTGTAACAACCTCCATCCCCATCTCCAGAGGGACTATGGTCTTGCCTAGATTGACTTGTGGTCATTGTTAGCCTTTCAGCTGGGGTCAGTACATGCATGCATTTTAAATGCATTGAACAATTCCCCATGCTACCAGTGTCTCTGATAAGGTCTAAAAATAAAGCCCTGTTCAAAATACTTTTAAAAAGTGAAAAAGTGAAAATCATTGAACGACCATTCCTCTTTACCCCCATAGACTTGTGTATTGCAGAATTTTCATCAGCTGAGAATAATAATTCATGTGCCCATAGTTTGCTAATGACTGCATACATTTACATGTAAATGTCCAAAGTTTTGTGTTCTACCTGTAGGAAGGGTGTTTATGTGTCCATTCAAATACTGTCAGATACATGTAGGCCCTACATGTATGTCAGACTGCAAAGTTTGACAATTTTTTTTAGTGTCTTTAAAACAAAGTTAGGCACGAGTACCTTTGTAGTCTAATGTACATGTAGATAGTCAGGGGCTCAGGGCCTTACACAGTCAGTTTCAAAGGTAAAAATATCGCTGAACGGGTTTTTATTTGCCCAAAAGAAAAATGTACATGTACTTGATAAAAGAAACTGATTATTTTTCACTAATTTTAAGGCCCTCTTGTTGGCATTGAAAGTTTATACTGTGGTTGCAAATGTGATTTATTCATTTAAAGGCAGGGCATCTCTTTTGCATGCCTAAAAATTAACATTGTGTACAAATACAATGGCATTTAGAAGAAAATGCCATCTGGGAACCTTTAGCAAAATATAGGAACTAGAAAATCAATTTTAGTGGAATTATAGTGACCGTTAGACTCTGATTTGAATTTTTCTCGCGAGACAAAATTCCTACCATAGAACGTACACTAAATAGGCATAGCTATTGTTTTTCTTTTGCATTTTTCAAATTCTAGGTAATTACTGACCCCCAGATTTCACAAACATGCCCTTCATCAATAGCCTATAGGAGCATGGGTTATCTTTTCCTGGTCTGCGGGGATGTTTGCAAATGAGATCCACTGCCTTTAAACTAAAGAAGACTGTGTCAAGCCAAGCCATCTTCAATAACACATGAAATGTGACATGTATGCAGAATAATAGATGTCCAGCACAGTTTGTGCTTTACACTCAGACTAAAACCTTGAAAATTGTGGTCATAATACTTCTTTGTGACTTTGTGTACTGTCATTGGGACTGGACAATTGAGAATTTGTATTCTGAAACACCATCAAGGTAAAGATTCATTGTGTGATGATTTACAATATGGAAACTGATGGTCAATTGGTCGTCATCTGTTTTGTTTGTCCTGTCTTTCATTTGTTTACTTCAGTTAAAAGTTCCAGCCCATCTATTTCACTCGCCTCCTTCATTTTCAGAAATTTGTTTGTCAGAAATGATGGGAGAGGTCTCATGATGATGTTCTATCATTATACAGACGTGATGTGAGCAATTCACTGATACGAAAAATTAATTGGGGAAATTTCTACTTGGAAAGAAATCGTATTGGTCAACTGTGTATCATGGGTGACAAAAACTAATGTTTGTCTCATACATGTACATGGAGGTATTAATCTTCAATCGGAGAGAGAAAACAATGCCCCCTACACTGTAACAAATAAGATAGCCCTGTTTTTAGCAAGTGGCTGTGGCTTTATCTTCTCAAATTAAAACTTGAGATTTGGCCAACTGGTAGAAAATCTAGATTTGTATTATTGTTGTCAGATTTTTTTTTTCCACAATTCATTTAATATTTACCCAGATGGTTTTGTCAACTCAATATGAAACCAGCAATATGTGTGTCAAACTGATTTAATGAAAACAAATAATGTTATACAGTGGTATGAAAATATTTCTTTCTTTTTTGTAGAAATAAAACTTAAGTTTAATAATTTTAGGATTTCTTCTCATTTGTTTTGTGTTTTGACTGCAGGACGGAGGCAGTGCTTCTTGGAGAGGACGAGCTCTCCACTCGTCTCAAGGATGGATATCCCTACCACGGGGATGGGACGGGGCGTTCTGAACCCGTCACCATCCGCGGTATCAAGATCCGATCCGACAGCGATGTTTCAGGTGAGTCCTGTAGACCTGTGATCCTGCACTGAAAGTTGAGGTATTCCGGTGTTGGATTTATCCAGAGCCCCATTCCACCATTTTTTCTTTTCCTCTGTAACAAAATGAGCTGGGCCTTCCAACTTCAGTATATGAGTGAACGATAGCTAGCTCAAAATATCTTTGGCACTGTCAAACATACATGTACATGTGCAATGATGCCAATGAATATACAGGTGTATGGATTTCCACATCCTTTCAGCATCATGGCAACAAACCATCATGACTTTGCATGTGACGTAATCTGTGTCTGGTAGTGGTACTGGAATAGGTAGGGCCTACTGTACATGTATTCCTCATTCTCAGTCATAGCAGAACAATACCGCACTCTCCCAGGAAGTACTGCAGTCATGTCAATGTCAAGTGGTAGGCCTGTACTGTACAACGGAAGAGACATTTTATCTTCACCACCTGTGCAGGCTGTACTGAAAGGGAATACATACTCTTTCACTATACTTACAAGGAACTTCTGCAATCATGCTAGTGTCAAGTACTGTACATACTAGTACATGTAGGCCTACATGTATTCAGTGAAACACAAAACAAACCTTTCATAATCACCCCTAATGCTTGTGTAATTTAATGTTTCAAGCATAATTTTAACCAAATTTTGGTAACACCAATTACACCATAGCGGTAAAATGAAAAGAAATACACTCATTTTATGATGTAAATTTCATAGTGCTTACCGTATCAGGAATGGAGTTGTGACCGGGTTGGCCTTGGCCTCGGACCAAGTCATGTGTACAACGTCTATGAGAAAATATTTTTCCAGAGGTCACGTGACTCAGAATGATCGGCCTCGACACCATCTCTGGTGCCTATCAATGATATGGTACATGTTTAATTAAAGCTTCCAAACTTGTTCAAATCTACAAAGATTTATCAGGTGGTTTCCCTAACTTGAGGACACAAGGTCTAAGGTCAAGGCCACCCCCGGCCCAAACCACTACCCTCCCACAGGGTTTGTACAGGTGCCTCAGACCAAGGCCAAGGCTACCAATTGGACTGGCCTGTGACTGTGTTACAATAATTTTGGTCAAATTCAGGGATGTACATGTAGTCGAGGCTGACCGTTCCAATTCACAAGGCCGCTGGAAAAATATTTCCCCATAGACTTTGTAGTTTGTACACGTGACTCAGTCTGAGGCCAAGGCCAAGGCCTGCAAAATCTGGCCTCGAGGCCGGCCTCAACTACATTCCTGGTCAAACTACATTCCAGAGAATTAGTCAGGCTCTGACTAACATGACAACAATAACCTGATTAAACTCTGGAATGTAAACAAGGATATAATCCAGGGATCACAGCTTAACATTTTTATGCCTCCGCCCCGTAAGGGAGCCGGAGGCATTATGTTTTCGGGTTGTCCGTCCGTACGTCCGTGGGTCCGTACGTCCGTGGGTCCGTACGTCCGTGCGTCCACACTTTCTTGTGAACAAGATTACTGAAGTACCGCTGGAGGGATTTTAATGATACTTGGACCCAGGGTAGACCACTAGGCAAGGATGAATTGATTAGATTTTGGGACAAATCCGTCAAGGGTCAAAGGTCAAAGGTCAATGAACTTTGTCCTAAAATGCCATTTTTCTGCCTATAACTCAGTAGTGAGTGCTCACTTTTGATATTAATTTGGTGGTTAGGTTAAAAACAAAAGACAAATATTTTGGTAGAGTCACAGGCGGTCAATAGGTCAGTTCAAGCGTCATAAGGTCAATGACCTTTGTCCCAAATCTCGGTTTCGGCCTATAACTTCAGTTGGAGTGCTCTATGTTGATGTAATTTTGCTGTGTTCGATTTAAAACCAAAAGACAAATATCTCAGTAGAGTCACAGGGGTCAAAGGTCAAGGTCAAGGGTCAAAGGGCAATGAACTTTGTCCTAAAATTCCATTTTCTGCCTATAATGTAAGTTCTGTAAGGATTGTTCACTGTTGTTGTAATTTGGTGGTTAGGTTCAAAACCAAAAGACAAATATTTTGGTAGAGTCACAGGGGTCAAAGGTCAAGGTCAAGTGTCAAAGGTCAATGAACTTTGTCCCCAAAATGCTATTTTCTACCTACATGTACGTGTATAGAAAAGTAAAGAGTAAAGAGTGCTCACTGTTGATGTAATTTGATATAGGTTCAAAACCAAAAGACAAATATTTCGGTAGTCACAGGAGTCAATGGTCAGGGTCAAGGGTCGAAGGTCAATGAACATTGTGCCAAACCTATAACTTCATTTAGGAGTGCTAACTGTAGATATAATTAGGTTGTTAGCTCATACATAGTGGGCGCACTAGGCGGAGGCATACCCATCGACTGCGCACAGTCGAACTTTTCTAGTTTTTGAACTACATGTAGTCAGGCGGACTAGTTAAAGGTCAGTGACATGATTGGGAGAAAAAAAGAGCCTTTAGAACCAAACTGATTGAGAGATACATGTATACCAACAATGCACCAGCTGGAGTGGATCTCCTGGCTGGAAGGAGTTGCCTTGACTTGAGTTTGTTAACCTAAGGACAATCAAGTGTTAGCATACATGTACAAGCAGTATAATTCTCGAGTGGCTTGAGAGAAATAAATCCCATAGAAACCTACACAGATTTGTCTGTCACAAGGCATAGTGATGGAAGTTAATGTACTTAAAAATGAGTCATCTTTTGACTACAAATGTTTCACACTAGAATCCTTGCATCTAGTTTACTTGATTCTAGAAGAGTTTTACCCGAAGTTGAGGACTTCCGTAATCCCAATCATGTCATTTACCTTTAACGGTTTGTAAAAGTGGAAATTTTCGCGCGACTAATTTTTCGCACTTGTAAAGTTTTGCGACATTTCGCATGTTTTTGATTTCGCAGAGAACTGAAATACAGATCAAACAACACAAGGGCCACAACACTACCTCTGCAGCCAGCCACGCATACAAATACGTAAAGACACGGAAAGAGTGAAAAAAAAAGTTGATCAGCTTTGCCAAAACGATATGTGTTTTTATTTTTGCGCTATCATCGGCGTGCGTGAAATGCGCGAAAATTTTCGCACCGCGAAATATTCCACGTTTACAGTAGTGTAAATTTTGGGTAGTCCGCCAGAATACTTAATTTTTTGTAATGTTTCATGCGACACTAAAGTAATATTTTGGCTAGCCATGCAGACTATAGTTACTTAATTATTTTGGCTAGTCAGCAGTGATTTATGCCATTGGCTAGCGTTAATGGTGAATGTTGATCAGGGTGACCAGATGTCCCATATATTGCTCCTTTGTCCTGGTGTCCCAACCAACCCTACCGGGGATGCCTGTTTGTCCCATATTTCAGAATTTTGAACAAGAAACATGCTGTAGTATGTAAAAAAAGAATTTTCATCAAATAAACCGAACTAAAAGAAAGTGAAGTAGAGAGTGGCTAAACATGATTTGCGGAGCACGATGGACAAGGTGCCTGCAAACCAGTTTTACCCCATGATTCTCCAATGTGCACTTTTTGTAAGTAGACATGCCCCTTTCATTCATACATGAAGTTGGTGTGAACTGTGAATAACTGGCTGGACTTGCCAGGAGGGTATTTTATTAACCTGTTGAAGACGAGTGACGAGATATCTCGTCACGAGGTCTATGGGAAATGCGTGTTAAAGCGAAATCAAATCGTCTCCAACGGGTTAAGAGGATTAGGAAAGATTTGTAAATTCCTATTGATCTGTTTTCATTGTGTTTATTTATCTGTGTAAACTGACAAATGTGGGGAGGAAAGGAACTTCAGCGATATTGGATGTCACAGATTGTGTCACCTACAGCCTTGCCGATTGCAAGGCTGTAGATGTGAGAAATTCAGAAATTTGCATTTGACCCAACCCAAAGAATAAGAAATGTTAATTTGAATGGGTGGCTGCCAAGAAGGGGTAGATTTGATAGCTAAATGATATTTTGTGATAGTGATTGAGTGGATCTTCATTGAGAAATTATGCATTTGGTAGGAACTACTGTATACTATCATACCCATGAATACGGCTTTGAAATTCAAGTACGCAGTCACAAATCGCCGTGATAATGCCAGGAAATTGTTTAATGGGAATTCCTTTGAGAAAACGCTAGTCAAAAGTTCCTGGAGATAATGCAATTGAGGAATGATTGTTCTATCATAGAATTTTGGTTTTAAACTTCCCTAATTAATCTCTTATTTTAAAACGGGCCTGCAATAACAGTGTTTCCAGATTTAAAAAAATATGAGCTGCATGATTCCCCATCTATACCAGTGTCTCTGACATGGTCTAAATGAAGCCCTGAAAAAAAATTGCAGTTATAAAACCGATTTCAGTAAGTGCTTTAAAAAAGGTAAAAAAATTCATTGAGAAGGACCATTTCCAGCTTTCCCCCATAGACTTGGGCTGTGTTGCAGGGAAATTCCTATCGCCCCTCGTCCGATAAGAATTAATGTGCCCAATTGTATCTGAATTATCTGTATGTGGACAGCTATTACCTGCCAACTTTTTGCTGTTTCTAAGGTGTTTATTTGTCCATTCAAACACTGTCAGACTATGTCAGATAAGCAAAGTTTGACAATTTTTTAAAAACGGTGTCTTCCACAGTTGTACAGCTCGTCTCTTTTTACAAACAATAATTTTCAAAGTTGATGCTTTTAACATAATTCCACGCACCATGCCCCTTCTTTACCTGTGTGCAACCTGCATGATACCAACATGTTTGGAATGATCAATGTTCTTTGTCTGGAATGAGCTACAGTTTTTTTTTTCCTGTCTACATACATTGTAGACAATTGTCTAATTGATAACTAATAAAGTGTAGGCACTTAATTGCATGTGCTCTGTACATGTACATGTAGGCCTACATCCTCTGAATATCTCATTGTGCACTCCAAGGTAATGTACATGCAATGAACATGCAAACTTTACAAAATAATTTACAAAGAAACATTCTGATGCAACATACACTGTAGTCTATGTACAGTACGTACATGTACATGTATGTACATGTACATATGTACATTCATGTAGTCTACAATATACGCACAGCCAACATTTATGTACAGTACTGTAGGCCTACATATACACATGAATGCATGTGAATGTGTCATCATGTGGCAAAATAACCCAGTTAGGAATGACTTGACCTGAATTTGTTGACCTTGTTTGCTACCAGATTGCCAGCTGCACAGATTGTTTACAAATACAGACTGGTTTCTGCCAGATCAAGGCTGCTACTGTCCCATTCATATCAACACACCAGAATTAGAGACTTACAGCGTGTTTCTACCGAAAAATTGTGGAAAACGGTTTATCTTTTCCGGAATCGAAAAACCGTATCGCCCTTAAACCAACCTGTTTCTACAGAACGAATAATCCGATTAACTCCGACCCGCGTCGCAAAATAACGCGTCAATCAGATGTCAGGAAAATGACCTCGCAATGCATTGTGGTATATGAACTGGTCCGAAATATGATGCACCACGCCGTACCCCGGGGTACCGCGTTGTGCAGCGCCCTCTTGTGTCCAAAAATGTATTTTCTTTAGTTATGTTCACTGAAATCAGTGTTTATGATACAGAAGCTGCGTAAGTGCGCTACAAAAAGGCATAAACTTGCGAAAAATGGTTAAAAATGAAGCTAAATTTGTAATTCTAACACTTATGACATAACTTTTACATAATTTTGTAGCCCAGGGTACAGTGTTAAAAAATAAAATAAATAATTCAACAAAATGGCGGATTTTAACTTGGTACCCCAGGGTACCAAATACTGCATCATATGCAGTCACAGGCACGTATTTTCACACGCACCGGTGACCCCTACTTCCGCCAGACCCGATACGCTTTTCGCTGTGTGTTTCTACAGAAAAGTTAAACGGATTAACACGGCAATGAGAAACCGTATTTGGTCAGATACGGTTTATCAATAAACCGCATCGCGTCTGTTTCTACAGGAAAGTTTTCCGGAATTCTGGATACTTTATACGCGGGTAATACCGTTTAACGATTTTCTGTAGAAACACACCGAGTGATTTTCTGTTTCAAAAAATGGTCTTTTCTGTTTCTGAAAACCAGTAATTCTGTTTCAACAATCTGAAAATGGAAATTCCGTCATACAAAATGAACATAGCAAAAAATGAATTCCGTTTTGCAAAGGTGAATTCTATGAATTTCCACATGAAAAGTAAAGAACCAAATCGGATTTTCCGTTTTGATTTACCGGTAAACGGAAACCTACAGGTTAGGCTAATGAAACTCAAGTATGAGTTTCCCGTCACCCTCCCTCGTTATAATTTTTGGGCCTCGTTAACAGCCAAAAATCTGAAAATAATTCATTATTTTGAAAAATTTTTTTACAAGCATCACATTTATAGTCGATTTTGGAAGTTTTGGTAGGAAACAAGTCTCAGAAATGAGTCTAAAAACAAACCCAATGTTGTTTGTGTTTTGTTGATCCCCTGTTGGTTCATTTCATATCGTTGTACACAGTTGTATGCCAAGTGTGTATGCCAAGTGTGTGCCAAGCAGAACGTAGTCTGCGCATGTGTGCTGGAACATGCGTTTTCGTGTTTCTGTTCCTGGCACTGGGCAGAACATGTAGTCTCGAGAAAAATGCACTGAAAGGGTTCCACTGTACATGTATTGGGTTAGCAAACTGGAAATGTGCAAATGGGATGACCAAAAGTGCATTTAATATTCATAAAAGGTTGAAATAATGAAATCCTGCATATAATGAATAATGAATAATGAAATAGTTCCCTCATTATAGGCTGGAAAAAATGTGACGGGAAACTCATACTTCAGTTTCATTAGCCTTATTCTTGGATAGTGCTCCTGATTTGTTCTTGTTCTTACATGTAAACCCATTCATATTGTACATTGGACTCTCATTATAAAGAACACCAATATTACTAAATCTTGTTAACAAATAAATTTTTCATATCCAAAAATATACATTTTTCCACATTGCTAAATGTTGTTTTTGCAGCAAATGGCTATAAAGTTTGATAACAAAATAATCTTCCTGTTCCCAAGGAATTTGTATAAAGGAGAATTTTGTTTTAAAGTCACACATCTAAATCAGTAAGACCAGTCCTCAGCTCTGGGACCATTCCGACCCCTCCCGCGACACTTCCCTGGAGTACGGCCCACGCCCCACACTGTCCTGGAGTACATGTAACAACTCCTGCCCCGACCACCTCCCTGGAGGTGTAATCCAGGGAAGGAGTACAGCCGCCCCCCTACCAGAAGAGCTCGCGAGGTACTAGAACTCCCTTCTCCCCCTCTCCCCTCACCCTCACCCTTGTAGGGACAACTCCCCCAAGGTCAACTTTACATTATGCAGACTTCTGTGGAAAAAATGGGGGGGGGGGGGGATTGTTCTCAAGGGGTGGGGAGGGGGCAGGTGGGCAGGAGTCTTCCTAGGGAGTTGTCCTACTACTCCTACAGCTGTAGACCCCTACTCCAAATCTCTATACCTGCACATTGTAAACCTTTACTGTATGTGCTTTCACTACCTGCAGATGCTGAGGTGCATACGTACAGTTCACTGCAATAGTAGGCCCTACATTAGATAAAAACTCAATAATGTTAATTAAATTAACTCACACCAAACTGCAATCCTGAGCTGCTCAGAGCTAATGCATGACAAAGGACAAGTGTTGGTACATGTATGAACGGGGTCTGAAATAGTCATCTCACAAATTACATGTAATTTGCATTTCAATTTAATCTGCTGTGAATTATTGGGTCCAGATAAAGAAGGGCATGACCTTGAATGATAACAACCTGATAGCAGATGTGAAGGGTGCTACAAGTACCATCATTGTTGATAGGCAATTTAGGCGATCAGACTAGATGTAAACAATGAAATCCTGAACAATGCCAGATCAGATGAACATGTACTTCACACAGTAATTGTTATAGATTGATTGGTCATTTCCAGCTTCCAGGCATGGTGCACTACAGTACATGTATGTATTAGGAAACTGCTGAAAGTAAAACCATTTTGTGAAGCACATTTCTTGCCAGAAGTAAATTTATGTGCCTGTCACTGACTTACCGTGTATTTATTTGGTATTTGTGGTTAATTTTGTTGTGCTTTGTTTCAAATAACCGACTGGTACAAGTCTGTGGTACATGTAAACAGTAATTACAGTCTCCCTGAAAAAAAAAATCATCGAAATTCAGAGTAATGTCATTTGTTTAACAAGTTACAGTATGTCAAAATGTTGATTTAAAACTAGGCCTACATGTACATGTATGACATAATTTACACAAAACTTTTTTTTTGGTAAATATTTTTGAGTCAACATGTACTGTATGTACACTGAAGGTACTGTATTGTATTCTGCATACATGTAGGCCCTACATGTAATTTGTACACAGACTACACTAACAGTGTAATAGTGTAGGCACAGACTATGTTGGTGACTGCTGAGGAAATGTGTACAAACAAAGATGTAGCCATGTATGTATGCAGAACTTGTGCAGCAATATAGTCAGAATAAATGCTGGGCCCCAGGGTAAAAACCTCATAAAGACAGAGAAATTGTAATAAAAGACCAAATCCCAGGTCATTTACAGTGCATCTCAAGCATCCATCCTGCACAAACTTGATTGAATTTTTGTGTTCTCCAATAAAATATGCGCAGTATACTGAAGTTGGAACTTGACAAATTGGTAGTAAAATTCAGATGTAAACAATATGTACATGTAACTCAGCGTTTTAGCTCTGTATTGAATGCTGAATATTCCAGTGTTCTGTGACAGCACGTAATCATTGATAGGGACAGTGATTTTCCGCGATCGCGGAAAACGGACGGAATTCACGGAAACAGCCTTTGGAAACGGAAAGTGGCTTTTCAAACGGAAAATCACGGAAAACATATTTTTCCTCAAAATGTTCACATTTCGAAGGGAAAAACCTCGAAATTTGTGACAGAAATTACAAGAAATTGACCAAACAAATTGCTCTGAAACGACAACGAAACAGTAAAAAAAACTTGCAACACCACAACCAACCAGGCCGATTGCACAGTGCATCGACATACGACGTAGTAGATGACATACGAAAACGAACACAGCACTGCAGGTCTGCAGGAACACACGAGTGAACAGAAAACATCAACAGATCACAAAAACCAAACACAAGAGAACAACAATGATCAACATTCAAACACAACTAGTGTCTCTCAATCATCAATTACTACACAACAAACTCACACAACATCATCTTTGAGTACAAACATTTTCGAACTTTTTCCAAATAAATTTATCTTCGACTGTTCTACGAACACTGACAAACGGTGTCTAATACACAGTACCAGGCGCCCGGCGTCTTATACAAGACGTTATATAGCGCCGCTAAGCCTGCTCGGCAGCGCTCATAACCATCTTGGTCTTACACAGTCCGGGCGCCATTATGAATTGAATGGTCATATTTTGCGCATACGATAGTGCACAATAGATGCCACAAATACTGTGCGGTGGGATCACCAGTCTTTACACTGCGACCATTTACCGCGCGCGGTTGTTGTGTGCGCATCATACAACAGGAATGCACGAACAGATTTACCAGTCCGCTGATGCCACCAGTGGCAGGTAAACACGCAGGCTGCATGTGCAACTGAAAGTGGCGATATGTGGGACTAAAGCACAAGCGTGATCGTCGTTGATCGCGATTGTGGATAGAAAGATGTACCTAGAAAAAGTCGGGCAAAGCTTAAGAAAAAGTGGAATAATCAAATCTCTTAAAGTAAAGCAGAGACAAAAATTAAAGTTTAATACGGCTAAAACGGATATTTTGTTCAACAGACCTTATAACGTATGCATGATCTTCGTGCGCGACAAATTCGTGATTTGTAATTAGGATTTTTATGTAAAACGGAATTGTCCGACTTCTTCATGTATACAAAGTCTAATGTGGAAAGCGGAATTTCCGTTTTTCAAGCATTGTTGAAACGAATTTAAGATTTCTGAAACGGAAAAGGGATTTTTTTGATAGGCGGTAAAATCACTTGTGCCTAACTTGATGTAGGCATACACATGTAGATATCATGTGCAGTATGTGCTATTGAAGTGTATAGCACTAAACTTGAATGACGGCGTAGGAATTTATGTCATAGGCCGGGCATGGTACATGATCATCATCACATGCACAGTAACTCGTAATAGTGGGAGGCTCGGAGGGGAACTGGCATGAATATAGAAGGTTTTGGTGCTTTTCAGGTATGGTAAGGCTACTTGTGTCGAGCCTGCAAGTGCGTAGTTCAGTGTGCTGGCTTTATCGCATGCATTCGTGGGGCTCGTAACTCCAATGCAACCCCGCGTCCAGGTTTTCGATCAATGTGTAAATTTTAGCCAGGCTGTGGCGTCATAACAGCAAGGGATGCTGATGCCATCTCTGCTGGAAAGATTTACATAGAGAGGCGGTGTGTATGCTAAGAGGGTAACAGATTCACTGGTGTATAGCAAGGTGCTTTAACAGTTTTCCTGGCATAGTAGCAAAGCAAATTTCAATTTTATGCTATATTGCAGAGTAATACGTCTACAGTGTAATCTTCATTTAATGATGTTGAACTGGTGAATTTTTATCAACTGGAAAATTACAGGCAGAAAAATCAAAGAAAGAGTAAAGCTTTGTAGGTACATGTAGGCAAGATCAAGCCAAGGTGAGGTTGCAAAACAGATTTATTGGAAGAGGTAAGGAAATGTGCACAAGGTGAGAATGCATGGCATGAAGCCACTCCAGATGCAAATGGAATAAATGGAAGATGGGGAGCTAATGTAGTGTGCCTGGATATACATGTACAAGACACACATTTAGTTGCCAGGGAAGGTCAATAAAGAAAAAGAAATACAAAAAAAAGAAATAAAAAATACCAGTGGCAACTAAACAGGCTACAAAATAATAAAACAAGTAAAAAAAATGAAATAAAATAAAAAATAACCAAGTACAGTCAACTCTACATAAGTTGAAGTCGCATAAGTCAAATAATCACCTAATTCGAAGGTCTTTACTGGGTCTCATTTCTTTATTTTCTTTTGTTTTTTACCCCTTATAGATGTAAGTCGAATTTCGTCTAAGTCAAAGCATTTTCTTCAGTCCCAAGAAATTGGACTTAGGCAGAGTTGACTGTACATGTACATGTACATAGTTTCAGCGTGTGAAATTTAAAGCAAAGTATTATACATGTACAGTGTATAGCCATTCATATACATGTATGTAAGAGAAAAATTAAAGCTCAGTGACATGATTGGGAGAAATAAAAAATGCCTTCAGAACCAAACTGGTTGAAAGGCAAACTAAATGTACACCAGCTGGAGTGGATCTCCTGGCTGGAAGGATTTGTCTTGAGTTTGTTTACTTAAGGAGAATCAAGCATGAACAGACCAGCAGTTTAATTTTATTGGGGCATGATAGATTTAATCCCCATAGAAGGCTACACTACAAAATTTGTCTGTACAAGGCATATTGATGGACATTATTTTAAAATGAGTCAACTTTTTACTACAAAATATCACAGTAGAATCCCTGCATAGTTTATTGATTCTAGAATAGTTTTTACTCCATGCTGAGGATAGGCCTGGGACAAAAAATCGATTAATCGATTAATCGATTACCTTTTTGCCGATTGGTATTCGAATGCGACTTTAAAATGAATCGATTATTCGTCGGGTGACGAATAGTCTAAATGCCTTAGTTGAAACTCAAATACAGTAACTTAGTTGTTAACAAAATAAAAAAAACTAATTTAGATATCAATATTCAAAGTAAGGAAAACATTTTTAGCATGATCAGAACCCAAATATATCATTTTTTAAATGGAAAATAACGATCAAGAACAGTGGATTTCCAAATGGCGACACGTAAATACGGCCATCCGTACCATTACTGCGGCATCGCTGTGGAAAATATTTTTTGCCGACGCAAAAAGAAGAGTTGAAATGTTGGTTTTGAAAAACAGAAATTACAAAATACCGTCAATTTTTACATATTCTTTCCTTTGCTGACATTACTTTTTCCGAAAACTGCTGTCATGTATTCGAAAACTTGATTCTTCTACGGCTATTTGAAGTTTATCGTACATAGTCGCCATTGGCGAGGACGCTGCCATCTTGGTTAACCAAAATATCCGTTTACCCAAATATCCATGTATCCGTTTCCCACACTGCAGTGGCAGTGCGGATATGCGGATATTTGAGTAAACGGATATTTTGCTTAACCAAAATGGCAGCGCCCATCATTGCAGGCGTGTTCGCGTAAGGTGGGTAGCGATCTTGATGCATGAAAGAATGAACATTTTCTCTAGTCTATATTCGAACAAGAAATGTTGGATTTTTAATGTGCCACAGGGGTAAAACAACCAGTCTTCGTTTTGGGGCTGTTATGTTTTTCATTCTCAACTTTTCATCTGCTAATAATACATGTAGATAGATTCTAGTCATTTTGTCTTTAGTCCCATGTACTTGCTTTCGCGTATGTTACTTGTTATTTTTTTGTATTCTGACTAATCGATTAATTCAATTACCTTTCCAGTCAACTAATCGATTATCAAAATCGATATTCGTCCCAGGCCTAA
>JZLH01S0122833.1:0-11310 GCA_001188425.1 Eucidaris tribuloides
ACATAATTCGACTGATTAATATCACATTGATAATGAAAGTTAGAGTACAACTGAACCAACAAGCCTTTAAAATAAATAATCAGCGTGGCATATTATAGATGGGCAAAATTCCACTAAAGCTCCCATGCAAATTTTGTCCTACGACCAATGCACTACTAACTACATGATTATAACCTAACGACATAGCATTAACATTCGCACACGCACCCGCTAGCCTGGCGCAAAACTCAGAAAAACACAGAATATTGTTGAAAATCAAGTAAGACTCACCCTAACAACACCGGAACCTACGACAACGGAAGTCCTGGTTCCACAGGCCACAGTTCGTTTCTTCTAAGGAGACAACTGTATCAATATTTCAGTGATTTCCCACAGGTATCTTGACAGATTTCTAGATCGTCCATCGAAGACAGATTATGCATGTATTATGGATATCAGATCGAGCGCGCATGCTCAGAGAGAGACAAAAATGAGCAGAGACCGAAGTAAAATTCGTACCAGCATGGCAGATTCGCAGTCATAATGGGATATCAGATCAAGCGCGCATGCTCAAGAGAACGGCGTGACGAAAAGAAAAAGAGAGCGTGAATAAGATAAAAAAATTCGTCCAGATAAGCAATGTTTGTGGTATGAAGTGCAGGACGAATTTTCTGTTGATGGCATGACGAATACTATTTCGTATAACGAAATAATATTCGTCATGCCATCTACGGAAAATTTGGTTCAATTCGTACAGCATGTCAAAAATAGCAGGACGAAGTAAATTCGTCAGCAGGACGAATTAAATCTCGTCGTACTCAAGAGCACGACGAGATTTTGTTTACAGTGAGATATTCAATAAGATGCATTTTGTTGTTGCTGTCAGTAAAACAAATGCTCGATACAGAAACCGATATACTGCCAGTCATATAGAAACTTATGCCTGGAGAATGATGGAAGAGATATTATCTGAACTAATTGTAGGCGGGAAAGGAAGTTGGATTCGACTATAGTGACAGGGGAGCAAATCCATTTTTAAATGTAGGGGGACATCACATGCAGGAACCTGCCTGACAATTTTGTTTTTGTACTAGCCACATATCACGGCCAAATTCACGGCCAAATCAGCAGCCGAAAAGTCGCTCATTGGGGGGGGGGTGGGGTTGGCTCGGCGGAAAATTTTCGCGGCCAAATAATTTTTCACGGCCCAAAAGAGGTTTTCACGGCCAAATCACAATCACAGACTTATGCACACATGTAAATTCGTGGGGGGGGGGAATTTGATATTGTGTCCCCACCTTCAAAATCATGAGGGGGGGGGGGGGAGATGGACATGTCCCCCTGTCCCCCTAGATTTGTGCCACTGCTTAGTGATAAGGAAACCTCTTGCCAGGGGGTTGTACATGAAACAGATTTGCCTTTTCACTGAAATAACGCATTTTGTGTTTCTCATTTAATATACGTTAAAAGATTTTGCAATTTTACTGCGTAATATTCAAGCCATTCAAAGAGGGTTTGAAAACATAGATGCAATTTGTTATGCATATATTATCAATCAACATAATTTAAGAATTATGAATTTATGATACCGTAACTTCGTTCCTCGAGGGGAGTTTTATGTATGCATTCTCGTTGATTTGATAGAACAGTCATGTATAACTTATTTTGGAATAGTCATCTTGTTAAGGCCCTGGTCACACTAGCAGTTGCGACTACCTGCGATTGAGTTACGACGAGTTATCTCAGGTGATCGCCAGTAGTTGCAGCTAGATCGTGTGATTTATCGTACGACAACCATGGAAATCACTTGTGATCGCAGGTGATGGTACGATCGAAAATAGGTTTCAAAGGCCTTGGTCACACTAGCAGTTGCGACTACCTGCGATTGAGTTACGACGAGTTATCGCAGGTGATCGGCCAGTAGTTGCAGCTAGATCGTGCGATTTATCGTACGACAACCATGGAAATCACTAGTGATCGCAGGTGATGGTACGATCGAAAATGGTTTCAAACGGTTGAAACCTGGCTACGATCGAATTGATCGCAATAGGTGGCAAGCAATCGCGAGTGATCGTGCGGCGATCGTGCCATCGTCCGTACGATGATCGTGCCACTAATCGCACGTTCCAAGAGCGAATTTGCATAGATACGAGAAGTGGTAAACTGATCGCGGTAGACGCACGTCAAATGGTAGCTCATCGTACGATAGTATGATCCTGACTTGCGATACCTGGAATGTGATTATGCAGTTTTTTCGTTGATATTGTTGTTGCTGTTATAACGTGAATGTCATTCTCGGGATCAAGTCCGGAATGAACTTCAACATCATCACGTGCATCTCGACGGAGCTTCTTCTAGTTTTCCTCCCGCCACAGGCTCGTCGCCTCTTCCTTGAGCTTATATCTTAGGAGCAGTTCTGATTAACTGTACATGTAATGTACGAGTTACATGTTGGTGCTTCTAGAACAATTAGTGGTGCATGTCAGAAGGGAACACGGATTAATAATAGCAACGTGAAATAAATGAACGATAAAATAAATATTCTATGTTGGGTTGTTAAAAAGCATTCCATGCAGCGGTAAGAAGGTGGCAGGTTTATTCGGGCGAAGAAATTTCGCAGGCCAAGATTTTCTTTTGTTCGTCCGCGAACGGACCTTCTTTTCACAAACGCATAATTTTGGGCATATCCCGAAATGCCAACCGTAAGCATCGTTTGAAAACCAGTGAATGCAGCCGACGTCGTACGATGAGGCAGAAGTAACCGTAAAGCGATTAAGCTACCATTCACAATCGGGCCAAGTGATCGCATTCGTGGACGAATACCTGCACTAGTCGCTAAATAATCGCGCGTGTGTGTACATTAGCCGTAGGTAATGCGCACATTGCCCCACCACTTGCCGCAAGCTGCATCGCACGACTGTCTGCGACTTGTCTAAGTGGAATCGTAGCAATAGTGTAGCGATTAGGGCGATTGGTAATTCGTGATTACCCGATAATCTAGCGACAAGTGGCAAACAAGGTCGTACCAAGTGTGCACCATACAGCACAAATCGTGCGAGTTACTTGGTCGACCTGGCTGCGGAGAAGCGCCTTGTTCGTGACGATAATACATAGTTGAAATCGGCAGGTAGTCGCAACTTGCTAGTCGGTGGACCAAGGCCAAACCGTGGTTTGAAAGATACGATCAATTTTTGGAGTGCGCGAAAGAGGTGCAAGCAAGGCGCGCGAGTGATCGTGCGGGCATCGTGCAATCATCGTACGAGATCGTCCACTAAAATCGCACTTCTCAAATGAGGGAATTGGCATGATACGAGAAGTGGTAAACTGATGCGAGGGTAGTCGACGTCAAATGGTAGGCTCATCGTGGCGATAGATGCATCCTGACTTGTGAATACCTAGAATGTGAATCATTTTGTTGGCTGTGTGATGAAGTTTGTTGTTGCGTTTAATAGAGAGGTGAGTGTCATTCTCTGGATCAAGTTCGCGGAATAACTTCAACGAGTCATCTTGTGCATCTTCGACGAAGGCTTTCGGTCTATTTCCGGCACCGCTAAACAGGCCTTCAGCCACTCTTATTCCTGAAGCTTTTCTTGGAATGGCGCATGTCGAAATACTTGTACATAGTAAATGTACGATTACATGTGGTCTCTATGAACATCAATGGGCATGTCAGAAGTGAACGCTGATTTATATAGGCAACGTAAATAAAATGAGGGCGTAAAGAAATATTTTCCTTTGTTGAGGGTTGTTTTAAAAAAGCATTCGCATTCACGACCTTCTTTTCACAAACCGATAATTTTGCATATCGAAATGCCAAGCCGTTAACATCGTTTGACCGTGAACGCCACGATGTTCAACGATGAGCAGGTAAGTAATGCCGTCACGATTAGCTATCCATTCATCCGCAAGTGATCGCACGAATACCTGCCACAGTCGGCAGCTAATTGCCCGTTTGTGTACCATTTAGCCGTAGGTAATGCGGCACAGTTTGCCACCACTTGCTGCAGGTGATCGCACGACTGGCTGCGACTTGTCTTCAGGTGAACGGTGCAACTAGTGTGACGATTATTTGCTGGTTGGTATTGCGTGCCGATTAGCCTACGACAAGTGGCAAAAGCAGGTCGTACAAGTGTGACCAAATACAGCACAATCGTGCGAGTGTACTTGCGACCTGGCTGCGGAGGCCCTTGTCGTACGATCATTTATTGAATCGCAGAGTATCGTCGCAACCTGCTGAGGTGACGCAGGGCCTAAGTTACTCTGCTACTCGTAGTCTTTCTGTTGCGGCACAAATTGTCGCCGGCGACAATTTGTGACGCGGCGACAATCTGTGCCGTCAGGTTTTGAACAAATCGGCACAGATTGTCGCCGGCGACAATTTGTGACGCTCTTCCCGATCCCAATTTTTTGCCTCACTGGCGACAATTTGTGCCACGTATGTCTGTGTGTTTGTCTGTGTGTGAATGTGCAGGGGTCGCGCTTAACTTTTTTTTTAACTAGCCAGACGGACTAGTTAGCCTAAATTTTAGGTAGTCCGCCAGAATTTTGGCTAGCCATGCCAAAAAATTGACTAGTCCGCCTGTTTTGAATACACGTTTAATTTCGAAAAGAATACTGTAAATAATGTACATGTAATCAACTGGCAATAGCCATTGGCCACCAGGCTACCCCCGTCCATGACATGACAATGCTATATATCTCAGAACGAGTTCAGGGTCACAGGTTCGTGTTGGTATCTTCATCAAAATGATGAGCTCTGAGGAAATTTACAGCGTGTTATTAGAGGATCAAATTACTGGAAGAAGAAGGAGAAGGAGAAGGAAGAAAAGGAAAGGAAAGAGAAGAAAAGACAAGAGAAGAAAAAGAAAAGAAAAGAAAAGAAAAGAATTTTAGTTTAGAAAAGAAGAGGAGGAGGAGGATGAAGAAGAAGAAGAAGAAGGGGAAGGGAAAGAAAAGAAAAAAAAGGGAAAGAAAAAGAGTAGAAGAAGAAGAAGAAGGAAAACAGAAACACAGAAAAAGAGAAAAAGAAACAAAAAGAAAAAGAAGGGGAAGAAAAGAAAAAAAGGAGGAGCAGGAGAAGAAGAAGTAGAAGAAGGAAGAGGAGGAGGAAGGGGAATGGGAAGAAAAGAAAAGGAAATAAAAGGAGAAGAAGAAGAAAAAGGAAGAGAAGGAAAGGAAAGAGAAGAAAAGAGAAGAGAAGAAAAGAAAAGAAAAGAAAAAAAGAAAAAAGTGAAGAAAAGTAAAAAGTGGAGAAGAAAAGAGAAGAGAAGAAAAGAAAAGAAAAGAAAAAAAGAAAAAAGTGAAGAAAAGTAAAAAGTGAAGAAAAGAAAAGAATTTTAGTTTAGAAAAGAAAGGAGGATGAAGAAGGAGAAGGAGAAGGAGGAGGAAAAGAAGGGGAAGAAAAGAAAAAAGGGAAAGAAGAAGAGAAGAAGAAACAGATAAACAAAGAAAAAAAGGGGGAAGAGAGGAGGGGGGGGGGAAGGAGGAGGAGGAAGGGGAATGAGAAGAAAAGAAAAGGAAAAAAAGGAGTGTCTGTTTGTATGTCTATGTGTTTGTGTGTGTATGAATGTGTCTGTTCGTGTGTCTGTATGTGTCTGTGTGTGTCTATGTGTCTGTTGTCTGTTTGTGTGTCTCTGTGTTGTGTGTTTGTCTGTATGTGTCTGTTTGTATGTATGTGTGTCTGTTTGTGTGTTTGTATGTCTCTGTGTCTGTCTGTGTTTGTCTGTGGGTTCGTCTGTGTGTTTGTCTGTGTGGGAATGTGTCTGTTCGTGTGTCTGTATGTGTCTAGTCTATATGTGTCTGTTGTCTGTGTGTATGTGTGTTGTGTTTGTCTGTATGCGTCTGTGTGTCTGTTTGCATGTCTATGTGTTTGTGTGTGTGAGAATGTGTCTTTTCCTGCGTCTGTATGTGCCTGTGCGTCTGTATGTGGCTGTGTGTGCCTATGTGTCTGTATGTGTATGTTGTCTGTTTGTGTGTCTCTGTGTTGTGTTTGTCTGTATTTGTCTTTGTGTCTGTTTGTATGTATGTGTATCTGTGTTGTGTCCCTTTATGTGTTTGTTTGTCTGTAAGTGTATGTGTGTGTTTGTTTGTGTGTCTGGATGTATCTGTTCTGTTTGTGTGTCTGTAGGTGTCTGTGTGTTTGTCTGTGTGTGAGTCTGTGTGTCTTTGTGTATCTTTATGTGACTGTGTCTGTGTGTCCGTGTGAATCTGTGTGTCTGTATGTATGTGTATGTTTTGTATCTGTGTGTTTGTCTGTATGTCTTATTGTGTGTCTCACATCAATTTTTAAGCGATCTTTTACTTTCTTCATGGTCTAGAGTTTTGCAACACAATGGTAAATTGGAACTAAAACCGTCGTTTTTGACACATTTTTTGCCATTGTAGCAAATCTACAAGCTTGATATACTATTGACACGAGATTTATGATAATCAAAGATTTCTCTTTAAGATTAGATCAAAATATGTGACCAAAGTCAATGTTATGACTTTTGCCGCTTCATAAAATGAAAGTGCGAGATCTATAAATGTATTGACGCTGAGGATATGTAGTGGGAAGTCTGAGGATTCTAAACATGTAAAAATCAAATTTTATTGGCTGGGAGAAGGCCCGCAGAATTGGCAAAAACAATCACAGATACGATTTTCTCTCACTGAGAAAATACACGCGTGTCTTTATTAGTATGCACTCGAGTGTGAATGCAAACAATGTTTCTCTCATTTTTCTGTTTTGTTGAGACCGATTTGGTGTCTGGGTGAACCTTGCCTTAATAATATCACACATTCATTTGGAATGTGCTAAAATACCTGGAATTATTTAACGATAGCGCCGTCACGGCTTTGGCGGGCCAGGGGCCGCCGCCTTGTTGCCCTCATCACATGTGTATTTTTATGCTTACATGTACTTATTTTTTTTTTCCTGTCTGTGTATGTTGAAATGTATTTTTTTTCTCTTTCCTTTAACGTTATATGTATGCGAATATGCCTTTTTATTGCCAATAAAGATATATATAAGACATGCTCCTGCAGCGCGGGCGAAGAGAGCACTATGCATGACCAGTGCGTATTAAACTCTCGTATCTCTCGTAAAAGAGAATCGCTTCCTGAGTGTTAAAATTGATATTGTTGTAGTCTGTGGACTGTATGATTCTGTGTCATCTGATATGCGGTTCATCGATTTGTTGTCCCCGTTATATGTCTCTGTGTCGAATTGTGTTCTACGTGTCGTGAATGTTCTTTGGTATTTGCCTGTGTATCTTTTTTGTGTCAATTGTTTGCTCTTTGCTGTGTTTTCTGTGTGTCTGTCTGTGTTGTGTTTCTATGGTCTTGATTCGTAAGTGCAAGTTTGTTTATGCAGTTCATGGTAATATGTTTGGTATCTATTATTTGTCGTAAATGTGTATGATTATGTATGTCTGTGTGTTTTGTGTGTTTGTGCTGTGTGTCTGTCTGTATGAAATACTGCTGTTGTTCTCTGTACGTGTCTGGTGTTTTGTCTTTGCACATATCTATGCGTGTATATGTAGTTTGTGTGTCGTTATTGTTTGAATGGCTGTGTCTAGTCTGTTTTGTCAATAAAAGTTATAGTGAAGTAGAGAGGATACATGTGTGCGTAAAACTAGTGTCCAGGAAAGGAAGACTGAAATAACACAATGTCGGTATGGAATGATACATATAGTTTGAGATCAAAAGTAGAGCCATAAATGTAAGCTTGTGTGTGGTTGTGAGTGTCAGGCAGACACGCAGACACAGAAACACAAATACATACACATAAAACAGACACATATACACACAGACATACACAAACACACACAAAAATTAAGCCAAAAAATAGACACATAGAGAGACGCACACAGACACCCAAACAGACACACACATACACATGCAGACCCCAGAGACACACAGACTCACACAGACACATAGACACACAGACACACATACATAAACATACAGCCACACACAAGCACAAAGACAAGCACTCAGAAAACACTCAGACAAACACACATACAAACAAACAGACACACAGAGTCACACACAAATGCCAACGTATTCAGACACACACACACAGACACACAGACTCATACCGTACAGACACACAAGCATATACAAGACACACGACACATACATACACAGACATACATACACTAACAGACACACAATTAGACACTCAAACATACAAACAGACACACAGATACATACAGATAAACACAAAACATACAGACACAGAAACAGACAACAGACACATACAGACTAGACATATCCAGACACATTGACAACAGACTCATACAGAAGCACAAACAGACACACAGACAAACACACATACACACAAACAGTCGCATACAGAAACACACACACATACAGACTCGCAGACACACACACACATATACATACACATACAGACACATAGACACAGAGACACACACATACAAACACACAACACACAGACACACATACAGATAACAGACCCATACAGACTAGACACATACAGGCACATAGATACGCACACAGACACATAAAGATGCACAGACACATACAGACACACAAACAGATCGACACATAGACATACAAACAGTCTCATACAGACACTTACAGACACACAGACACATATACAGACACATACAGACACAGACACATAGACACACCGACACACGCACAGACACACACAAACAAGCACACATACACACAAACAGAACAGACACATGCAGATACGCACACAGACACATACAGACGCACGAACAGACACATACAGACACACACACACATACAGACACATACAAACACATGCAACACAGACATACATATACAAACACACAGACAGAAACACACAATCAGACAAACAGACACACAAACAGACACACAAACAGACACATGCTAACACACAAGCACACACACATGCCAATATACCCACAAACAATTTAATTTATGCCGCAATATGCTTTGAGTATGGCTGGCGACAATTTGGGCTGTCAACTCCGGGCACAAATTGTCGCCGGCAACAATTTGTGCCGTCAGGTTTTTCACAAATCGTCACAAATTGTCGCCGGCGACAATTTGTGCGGCAACATTTTTCTGTTATTTCTGTGTTGTAATGTCTTTTACCGCGCGCGCGCGCGTGTGTGTGTGTTTGTGTGTGTATGTGTGTTTGTGTGTGTATGTGTGTATGAGTGTGATAACGTGTGTGTTTGTGTTATGGTATACACAGGCACAGACACAGACACCCACATACTCACAGACACAAGCACACACACACACACACACACACACACACACACGCGCGCGCGCGCGCGCATACGCACAGACACAGACACCCACATACTCACAGACACAAGCACACAGACACACACACGCGCGCGCGCGCATACGTACACACACATACACACACACAAACACGTACACACACACATACAGACACATACAAACACATGCGCTGCGCTACGCAGAACAAAATCAAAACTTCTGGGAGGTCCAGTAATAATTACTTTTCATTCATACACTTATGACGGGATTCAGTGGCCTCTATAGCGAAGAATCGCTTTCGGTATACACAGCAATATTTTTGTACTCATTTTAATTGTCTTTGTTTAGTGAAAAGTTTATACAGGCTTAATTAACGAGCCATCCCGTTACATGCTTACAAAGGAGACGTCGTATAATGATCATTAGGAATTGATTTGTTTTGTTCTTGAGAATTGCCAAACTTTCACACTGTTTGTTTCTGAACATGTTCTGATTACTATATTTTTGATCTCATTAACTTTTATAGAAGTTTATTGAAAAGTTTCCAAGCGTGATTTGAAAGTAATCCCGTGTCATGCTTACAAGGGATACGTCATTAATCATAATTTTGATTTGATTCTTTTGGTTATACGTTTAGTGTACACGTATCTAATATGTATTTCATTATACCATTATGTATTAATTTGGTACTAGTACGTTGACGAACAGGCCGTAGCTGAGGCAAGTTATGCCATGGTAAAATAGATAAATACAAATACACACATAAATATAAATGTCTTTTCACCATGCACACCTCCTCAGCTTCTAGAGCACAACAAAAGATGATGTAATAACCCAGGTTCCTGAACTAAACAAACGAATATACCCTTGGAAGCCCCCCC
This sequence comes from Eucidaris tribuloides, assembly GCA_001188425.1. Lineage (NCBI taxonomy): Eukaryota > Metazoa > Echinodermata > Echinoidea > Cidaroida > Cidaridae > Eucidaris > Eucidaris tribuloides. The sequence goes on from JZLH01S0122833.1 coordinate 10,095, forward strand.
CCCTTTCCCCCAGCTATAAGGATGAAGCGATATATCGTTGCAAAACGGAGCAGGTATAAAGATAAGAGATTTCCCTTCAACTTAATGTTAACTTTGTTATTGTCACAACTGGAAATAAATTCAGTATTTTGGACAAGTTTATCAAAAGGTTGCTTGACCGACCACACAAAAAATAAACTCAAGACAACAATGTTTACATTCAAATTAAGTCTAAATTTATTATAATGATTAAAGATTCAAAATGGTTCAATGATGTTACAATTTCAATCGATATTGATCTTAGTTACTTAGGTACTTGTAGTATAATAAACTGAGTTGAAATGACAGGTTAATTAACAATTCATCTGATATTGACTTGGTAACAAATGATATAGTTAAATTGGTGACACTGTAATTAATAGTCCCGAAAATAAATGTTCAAAATTGTTCAAAGAATTCGCGTGAAGTAATGCATGACTTATCGCTTTGACGTCGATTCCGTCCTGTACATGTCGCTCGAGGAAACAAGCTCTCCGTGGACCTCCACGCTTCGACTGCGTTGTCCCCGCGACCCGGCAATACAGATGCAGCCTGTGACGTCACTAACGTCGTAGCATACGTCAGCACTGGAACCAAGCTGATGTCACCAAAAGACAGTTCCGACTCCCAAACTACGCGATGTCACCAAAAAGACAGCTCGACACCCAAGTCGTACGCCATCTACGATATAATAACAATTACCCGTAGAAAAAATAATTTCTGATAACAAGAAACCAGAAAACTACATCTAGACATTTAAACCTCACCAACAATTCAATTAACATGAATAGTAAACGGTTTTTACAAAAAGATGTAGAATAAGGCCACATGGCTGACTAGTTAATCGACAGACTTGATATAATTAAAATCAATTCAATTAATCAGCGTAAATGTATTAAACAACCATTTGAATTGAATCACTTGGATATGTATTACTGAATTCAACTGACCCAAATTCGTTGTTACTTTTAACATGGATTCTTCACGAAATAACACTCTACTGTGTCGAATATGATACCTGATAAAATGTCCTACAGTGTCTCATATTTGTAGTAACTGTGAATTAAGGAAAATAATTATCCCATACCCTCACTCATACATATTTACCTAGCATTATACAATTCAAGAGTATATCAATAATTGAAAAGACATTATACAAAAAGTAGAAATAACTGCTGACTACAATAGCATTGCAGAA
>JZLH01S0122850.1:0-20308 GCA_001188425.1 Eucidaris tribuloides
ACGAAATGCCTCAAGTACCGACGAAAATAAGCCAAGAAATGGCACTTTCTTGAAGGCTAAAACACAATTTTTTTTTCAAACTCGCTCGCATAACGACCAAGATTTTGTTGACGGTGCTCTGCCGGTAACTTGTAAGTCATATTATCATAACGCCACGTCGTCAGTAATAGAAGAGAGAACCACGTCATCTTTTACTCTACAAAATGTCTCAAGTACCCAGTGGTCAAGGAGGAACGAGGGCGACAAATCAACACAAGCCACAAAGAATGGTACTTGGGAAACTGGTAAAAACCAAAATTTGTTCATAAGTAACCGCGTCGAGAGCTCTGCTCGCGATACGCACGAGATCGATAGAGCGCTCGTGACCGAGTGCGAGCACTGGAGACCGTCAGGAGTGGCGAGCAGATAACGCGACCCACTACCGCGCTGATTTTGTGACGTGTGACGCCGTGTGTGTAACAGTAATGCTTTGGTCGGTAAGGTGGATTATCATTGGGTACGGTAGTGGCGCGGCGAGTGAGAAGGAGAGAAGGCAGAAGAACCCGACGGGTACAATCGCCTGTCGTGTGCGAACAGATATTCCAAATAAAAGGACCGATCGCCAACAAAGGCGAATAATCATTTAGAAAATGCTCTGAAGTGGTAGAAAGTGCGAACGATTTTCAAACATCGCATCCGGCGGAGGATCCCTCGCTCGCCAAATAAATCATACTTTCTAAACTTCCTTGTTAACCAAGTACAAATTGTCACAGCTCATAGCAATAGTATGACACATAAAGAGCGAAGGGAAATTTATTGAATACTAGAATCATGAAAGGACGAAAGTGAGATAATGAATCACGGTCTAGCGAGGCATTTGAAACAGGCTTCAAAAAGTAATAAGAGTACATGACTACACAACTATAATGACGCCTATCTGAGTCAATAGGATCTTCAAGAGAGGAGAGGGATACTCAAGCTAGGAACGTGAGATTAGGCGCTGGAGAAAGTCTAAAGAGAGCGTATCACAGTGCATACCTTAATAGTTTGCCCCCTGACCATGAATTTTTACACGGTGCCCTGGAAATTCACCATTTTGCCGCAGTGACATATGAAGAACTGAACATTTACATCCGCCGATTGAATAGCAACCGTGTGTCCGACTCTTGAAACGCATGCTGTTAGCGGGCGCCTCCGCTTGTCGCTTGCCGCTCGGTCCGCCGCCATCCAGAAAGAAGAATTCCACTGTTCAATGATAGCATGATGCAAAATAGCCTGTTTAATCTCACCTCAAGTAAGACCACCCTTCCAAATCGCCGTCTGCGCACCCATCATCTTACCCCAAAAGTCTGGACAGTTTCGCGGAGACAACCCTTATGCACAAACGAATCCCAATTATGGCTCCTTGCCTCGACGTCATGCAGAAACGGCCGCGAGAATGACCTTACATATTCTCTCCAGAAAAAAGTCAAAGTATTGTTCTGCACTCGCTGAGAAGGGACCCGTCCCACAATTTTTCGGCCTACCTGAGCAACACAATTGCCACACCCTTTTGGCGCGAGATAAAATAAGTAAGAGAGCTCAATCCACGAGATGGCATTCAGTCACTTCATGAAAATATGAGCCTATGGCGCCTGAAACCATTCACGGCCTTCAACGAGCCAAGAATGTTCCAATTTTTCATAAACCCTGGAGGAAACGCGCCGCTCTTAACAGCACCCCCCGGACGAGAGCTGTCAGCAATAACACACATTCGCGAGACAACACCTTCACACGAAAATTGCAATTATGTTTTAGCCTCCTTCATTGCGAAAAATGGTCCGGCATGATACAAACGCACCATTTCAAGGCACAGAAGAGATCAAATTTTTTTCCAACCGCTGATCCGGGAGGGACTGCCGTCCTTTTCGGCCCAACCCCGCCAATTTGTATCGCGTAGGTCAATAACTTGCCAAAAGACTTCTTGGCAAAAAAAAAAACACAGAGAGACATCTGAGTAAACCACATCAAGACAAAATTAAGTCAAATCATTGCCCGTACTTCGTCTGAGAAAATGGAGAGCGTTGACACACAGGCGCCGCGCGCGACGGCCGGCGGTAGGGGCGCGCGGCTCCAGCCTGTATTTCAAAGGCAAAATTATTCAAATCTTCGCGCACGACCTGGGGAGGGGAATCCCCTCACCAGACCCTCCTCCAACATTATCCAATTATACTAATGCCCCACCACCCACTTTTTGCATCTGCGGCAGCCCCGCGCCCTCCAAAAAAAAAAGATTTATTGTATTGTCAAATACAGAAATGAAAGTAACTCGGAAATGTTGTAAGGGGGGGGTGCAGTAAAAAGTGATTAATATACACAATGAACAGTGGGCGCGAGCCAGCTTTAGAGACACCCAGACTTGATAGGTCGATTGAAATAGTGAGAAGGTCCGATTTGCGCCGTACGTAAAGTTGTTGTGAACAAAAGAATTGGCGTCGCGCTAATCAGTTAGCGCTCTTGACACGGCGGCACGGGTAGAGCGCGCACATCAAGAAGTCCAGTTTGACTGCCCTAGATGACAAAGAAGTGTCACATGCTAGTGTAGCAACTAAAAATCGGTGTTTTTTTGCATCACAAATCACTGTTACTGGTCAACAGATTTGCTAACAATGAATAATTATTCGCTACCATTCTCCTGCAAATGATGACAAAAAAATGACATAAACAGTGGTGTTTACAAAGAAACCTAGTAAAATTCAACAAGGTTTTGGGTAAGTTCACAGATGTTGTTTCATGCCAGTGAGCGTGTCAACGATAGTAAAAGAAACATCAGGAATATGCACATCACTTCACTTCAACGATACGGGGGCTGAGGAGGGCAGGAAGGGGGTAAGAGGTATAATAGGCACATGAACAGCCAGTTGGAGAGTCTGAATCACAGAAACAAACCATCTCTCGCCGGCGGCCAGAGCGGTCCTTGATGGCTAGTACTAAAAACAATACTCCATGAATCATCACCGGAAAGTTTGATTACGGTATCTTTTAGAGACTTCAGGTTAACTTTGAGGAAAAGATGAGTGCATGGGAAGTTCAATAGGAACCCAGGACGCAAGGGAATCAACGTGAGCAAATTTCTGACTACCGCCAGATACGGATTTTATTTATTTTTGTTGCATGGCTACGTTGTGCGCATCAAAACATTGCTGTGTTTACTATTCAATTTGTAGTGAGTGAGTAAGGAGTGTAAAATGAATAAGATAGCCATGCATTCCCATTTTGATATCAGTTGTAATTTATCTGCATGTAAGTTTTTCTATATCCTTTCACTGTATGTGGCTTTTTGTAAAAGTATGTTTACATCAATTCATGATACCTTACCTATGTTAAGTGAATAACATACCAAAAATGGGCCAGAAGCTCCATTGGTCGGTCTTTACTGATACTGCTTTTCTTATTTGGGCAGAAATTTGTGGAAAGCCATTCTTTGAACGTTCATCAATAAAGTAATGCACCAGCAACTATGTAAGTCTCTCACCATCTAAGTACTGAAGTTGAACTAGTTGATGTCTTGGCTGGCATAACTCTAGCTCAGAATGGGTTAACTCTATTAACTGAACAATAAAAGTTATCCCTTCTATCTTGCAGTGTGTATGTATAGAAAGTGCAATCTCCAATTTAACCAGCTACTGTATAATAGGTACAAAATCTAAAGATCTCTGCAGAGATAACAGCATGTCTCATACTCTAACTCTCCCAGTTCATTGACTTTCTGTGACCCTACAACAAGAAGTTCAGTCATTTTCCAGGAAATATCAACTCCACAAGAGGAATGACAAAGCTATCCAAAAAGACCCAAAACTTGACCGCAGGCAAAGAGCAATGCTGTGACGAGATTCTAACTGCTTTGTTGATTCGTGTGTAAATTATCAAGTTTTGATATGAGAAGCAAGAAAGGTAATTATGAGGTATTAATTTAAAGCCCGGGTTTAGTTTTGGGGATTTTTTGTTATTTGAAAGCTTTATGCCCGAAAGTCATAACCCTGCAATAATAGATTCTGAATGTCTTTAGTTTTTTTTTCTATTTGTTAATGAAAAATCTCGAGGGGACCCCCGAGATTTTCGGCTATATTTTACATTATAGCATCCAAAGGGTTAAAAAGGTTATATGAGCTATACCTCATCTGCTCTTTCAGATGAGGTATAACACATGTATCCTTAAAGTCTTTTTAACCCTTTGGATGCTATAATATAAAATATAGTCGAAAATCTTGGGGGTAACTCCGAGATTTTTCATTAACTAATTTAAAAAAAACTAAAGACATTCAGAATCTATTATTGCAAGGTTATGACTTTGGGGCACAAAGCTTTCAAATAAAAAAAAATCCCCAAAACTAAACTTGGGCTTTAATGTTTTCATATAATGCCTCCAGCACAAATAGTGTGAAAGTGTCAACAATATGGAATATTTCCAAAGACAAAAGAAAAAAAAATCAATGGTGTGATATTATGTCTTAATTGACCTTGCTGATTGTTCATTTGAAATGATAGAAAAATATTAGATGTGCATTATCTCTTAGCATGCCAAAGTTGCAAATATGCACCACACATGCTTCAAAAACCCTCCCCCCTTTTTAAACACAGTGATGAGTTCATTTCATTCATTTTGACTGAATGTTTAGCAGCGAGATAATCTCATGAACTAAAGCTTTCAGATAGGAAGTCCAGACTGATCCATGAAATACTATCCCAGTCAAAACTGCTGAATGTTTGTTCTCAACTTCTCTCCATGAAACCCAAAACCAAGAGTTATGTCAAGGATTTAGAAGCATATTGAGTCATAAATTTCATGCAGGTTAACTTAAAGACACAAGTTAACAATGACCACAGTTTAAAAAATGTGAGTGACAAAATCCTCCGTCCAAGTGCCTTTGATAAGGTCTAAAAACAAAGCCCTGAAAAATAAATTATACTTCAAAATAACCTTGCCCATTTCCTCCCATAGACTACTGTGTGTAGATCCACATTATTTTATACTCTACTGCATTAGTAACCCAAAAGTGGTATTTATATCTTCCCAGTGGCAGCATAACTTTCCAAATTTTTGTATTCTAGGATGTTTATGTGTCCATTTAACCCGTTGGAAACAATTTGATTTCACTGTAACACACATTTTCCATAGACCCCAACAACTCGTACTTAGTCTCCAACAGGTTAAAGGTAAATGACATGATTGGGGTAGTCCTCATCTTGGGCTGAAACTACTCTAGAATCAAGTAAACCATGCAAGGATTCTCCTGTGAAAATCTTGTAGTCAAACGTTGACTCATTCTAAAATAAACAATGCCAATATCACTCGTAGCAGGGAAACCTGCTGTGTGGCTCTCTACGGGGCTTATTTTTATCGTACCCGGGTAAAATTAAAATACTCCTATGTTTATGCTTGATTCTCCGTAAGTAAACAAATTACAGACAAATCCTCCCAGGTGGGAGATCCACTCCTGCTAGTGCATAGTTGGTACATATTTCAACTCATTTGGTTCTTGAGGCATTTTCAAGTGTTTTCAATCATGCCACTAACCTTTAAGCAGTACTATGTAGCTCAGATATCAAAGTTTGACTTTTTCTTTTAATTGAAGCTCTACAATGTTAACTTGTGACTTTAACACATATATCTACAATAATTTATGAAAGATCATTTCACAGATTAAATTTTCAGACACATCATCACACAGAAAATCTTGTAGTAGTAAACAATGCTATTCACTTGTTAAATATAATAACTTATGCATCTGCTGTCATTTCCAATTTTTCAGCACATGCTGCCATGAAAACCACAGAGACTTGCCCAGGTCTCAGGCAGGTCATTGTTGTTGTGGAATGTACATGTACATTTGCACAGGAAATATGCAAAGAATTTGACTGCAATTGAGAGGTGGCTTATATACATTATGAACAACTAAAACAAATCTGCATCAAGCAAGGAAGTAGTTTTGCTCCACTCAGGGTTAAAAAAGAAAAAGAAAAAAAAAGATGAGGTTGCTATGGCAATGTTTTGTACCATTCCACACAAAGAATTGTGTACATCTCCATCTAAGTAGAAATTTTCATTTGATTCATGGAAAAGCTGTTGAAGTGGTTTGCTAAATATTATTTGTTTGTGTATGTGTTTTACAAAAACCATGGCAATGCTTTGTCCAACATACATGAAAAGCATATGAGGCACATCCAAATTTCCTCAGAAGGTCATATGATGTACCTAAGTTTATTTGAATAAATCAAAATGTGGAAATAATTAAAATTGATGACGTGACCCTACACTATAATCTATATATCCCTTAAAACATCAACAAAGTGCAATTGGGCCATCAAGTCGAAGTACCAGCGTTAAGACCAGAAGAGCACGTTCGCTGTATATAATAGTCAATGGTGTTTGTGCCCTTCTGGTATGATGGATGCGTTAGTATAGAGTTAACACCTTCTGGTTATTACTAGAACACAAAAAAATAAAAGGCAGTGATTCAATATTCTGAGACGAGGTACAGTCTATACGACATAGTGCATACAAATAAGATAGTAAATACTTTGATAAACTTAGGTGTTAAACTCTTTGCAAATAATTGGCAGAGTGTGTCCTTGGACAAGATCAGAGCACATTTTACTACAAGAAAGCCCTTTCTATTTCCAACCCCTTGCCAGACTCTATTTTGTGTTTTCTCCATGCTTGTTTCCATATCCTACAAGCAAAGATTACACGATGAACTACTGCTAACAATAGGGAAGTTTCAATAACACTAACAGAAATTAGGTCTGAAAGATTAAAGGCAAAAACAATATAGCACTCTCCATCATATTCAGTTGAATTTCAGCCAAATGAATATCTTTGCCAAGATCTTTTGATTGACAATTCAAGTTGTGGAGGACTGTATGTTTATAAATGACTCAGGGTACTACTGCCCATGTATTGTTTATTGTTTGTCGATGTAGTTTGATTGAGGTCAATTCGTAAGTGGCGTAATATAATTTTTGTATTGTTACTGGCTGCAATTAAATCTTGCACCACAAAATTCTGGAATCTTAATTCATGAAATGACATTAAGATTTCAGAAGTTTTCAGTGGTGTTATGGAGATGTAAATGTTCTGACTTTATTTTATGACCATTACAAGCAGGTGATAAATAATCAGGAATAATTACGTAAATGCGAATGAACACAGCAAAGTGTACTTTTGTGCACATTGTTGTAAACCATAGTAAAGGTCAGTTTGACCCCTTCCTTCCTTCCCTCTTACATCCCTCTACCCTCTCTCCAATCCCCACTCATATCTTTACCCCTCCCCCAACAAGCTATGGAGGAAAAATGACAATTATCCAGTTGTACGCACACAAGTTTCATGCACAGGAACTGATGATGCGGACGTATTTTTCATAGTTTTTTTTCCAGTGAACTGCACCGGATGAAATCAGCGCACGTCACTCATCGTGGCTGACTTGCGGCTAGATGCCGCATTTAGAGGGCTCACTCCATGAACAGGAAGTGTGCGCTTCCCGCTGAAGTCAAGCCAGGGATCTGGCAAAAGTCACTTTAGTAAATTGATGTTGGGTAGGAATAATATGAGCAAAAGGTCATCAGTGGGACTTTTTCTGCTGGTCTGTGAAGATTTGGAAAAATAAGAACTGGGATGTGCTCAGAACTAAAGCTATAAGGTGTTAAGCATTTATGTTAATGGAGAAGAGGAATGAGAATAGATGAAGGGGAGGGGAGGAATTATGATGAAAAGGGAGGGGGAAATGATATACAGGTTATGGGCAAAAAAAGGGAGGGGGAAATGATATACAGGTTAAGGGCAAAAATTCAGCTGGAAAGGGAGAAGTGTAAGGAACTGAATGTAAACATTAAGGCACCCTGATTTTATTGATTATCCAAGGGAGGTAATGGATAGTGTTGCATGACTAAGTCGCCAAAAGTCGGAGTCGCGACTCTGACTCTAGAAACGCAAGAATCGACTCCATGTAATCACATATGTATGCCATATAAACCAGTTCAAACGTCGATGACAATGTGTGGACTATAACAGAAAGTCAATTTTTGAATTATCATAATCACAGTGGAAACAACATAAGTTCAAAAATAATTTTCAACAGGAACTTACTATACTGAACAGTCATTGTGTAGGCTGTAGTGTGCTTCTTTTTACCTATTGATGATGCCAACAGAATTGAACGCCGAGAGTCGGCAAATAGTCGGAGTCGCGACTTTTGATTGGCGACTAGTCGACTCCCAAAAATCCTGGAGTCGTGCAACACTAGTAATGGATTGTATGAAAACTTGATCAAATCCCTAAAGTTAACTGTGGACTTGTGAACAGTCAAGTAATGGGTAAATCCTAATTATTGTTTATACATGGTGGTTACCACCAACAGGATAGTCTTATTTGTAATGATTCAGCTATTGTACCCACATATTTCTGAACCAGTTTGACATCAATCAAATGTTAACCGAGTGTTATCAACCATGAAAATCCAGTACCCTTTTTAATTTTGGGGGTTTCAGCTAACCTGTCAAATGAATTTGTGCTGGAGAAACATGATCAATTCATTCTAAGTATTTGTAAGAAAAATGTTGGATGATGACATAGTGTAGGTAATTTCATTGTTATCTAAAACTTTGACCACTAAGCAATAGTTATGGAACAAAAATATTTTACTGTGAATACTAGCATATTGGCACAATTGATTTCCTTGCAGGAAGAGTACATCAAATTAGGATAACACAAACTCGCTCAGTGCCATGGTAATTTAATTAGTTTTGGATATACATGGTGTAACAGAAATGATGTACAAGTGTATACTGTCATAAGAGGCTCTGGTTAGAACTATGGGCCCAAGGCAACTGCATTGGTGCCATTTTGCCGAGGGGCACAAAAAATGACACTATAGTTTTTAAACCAGAGCCTAAAATGAAGGTATATATTTGTTTTATATACTTCATTCATATATTCACTGTTCATTGATTGATTACAAGAATTTTATTAATGAATGCATTCCAAATTTACAAATTGTAAATGGACAAATGCTTTGGCCATTGATATGATTTACATGATATGCACAAATAGCACTGCATAGGGTCAAATCGCGAACCCGCTGTGGGTCAAATCAGAACAGCCTCTAAAAAACTTGCAAAGAGTCAAATAATATGGTGCCCTCTATTGTTGAAATTACAACAGAATTATGGATACGTAAAATAGTACTGTTAGCACTGTCTCACAGACTCACACAATTGTGTGTTATTTTTAATAATGTGACATACTTATAACCAATCAAAGAACAAGTATATATGAATGTAGTATAATACAAAAATATGTTAATATGTACCTAAGGTGGAACCACCCTGGCTTGGTACGGATGTGAAACCCTGGGCACGTCTGAAGAAGAACACTGTGACTCCATCAAACACGACACGCCTCTTCTTCTTCTTGGTCTCTGGAGTAGTTGAAGTTGTTGCATCTGGAAGGATAGAGAATGAAAAGCAGAAACAAAGAACACAAGACAAAAAGATGATTAATTAAACTTTGAATTTTCTTATGAATAGAATAAATGAGGGAAACAAGGAATAACAAATACTCCTTTGCCATCAGACTTTTGTTTTTGGTTATGAATTGCAGGTGTTTTAACCCATACGAGATGTTGTATTTTCCATAGAATTATCACAGAGCAGGTCCGATTTCCATAGCCAACAGGTTAACATCATGGTTCCAAAACTTAATAAACTCTAAATTTCACTGGAAACATTACAGAAAGTGACATAAGTGTTATTGAAACAGGATTTATACATGTAGTTGTGACCTCCAAACTTGAAAGAGGACAAAAAATTCAGTTACACATATTTTGAGATTTTTGGTTATCTTCTATCATCATTGAAAACAAATATAGCCATATTCAAAGTGAGACAAATCTAGTTTGTGACAATTTTGACTAAACAGGTAATTCAACCATCAGAGAATGTGGTTCTAAAAATACCTTCATGTTCCACAAGTACACTTTTGGTTCACTCACACATGCAGTTCAAAAGTTCACCAATTACAAGAAAGGTAAATTCTTTCCTCGAAATTATGTCGGCCGCCAGGGGGACGGACCCCAGTCTATAATTGGCACGCCGACATGAAGTATCAGGAAGTGATGGATTGTGGGAAATGGGAGTGGCCCATTCCATTCTGCTGGACAAGGGAATTAAAGGTGATGTGCAGAAACGGGATAAGTAACTTATGTTTAAAATCTCATTATATGGGGGCCAGTGGTATATTTTGCTTGAAGTTTGTTAATTCAAAAGTTTAATTAATGAAATTATATCACTTAAATACACAAAAACATAACAAAATGGATACACATCTTCTGACGAAATGTCACAACTACACATCAGGCAATATAATTGGAAGATGGTACATGTATATGACCTTGAGATGCTTCGAATAACTTGGTCCACAGGGTCTACATGTACCTCATGGAAAATGAGCCGATGTATAGTGGGATAAAACATGAAGGTATGATTTACAACCTTCTGTCTACAATATTTACTGCATGGAATTTTGAAGTGACACTGCATGTGCCGTTTTCAACATTAACGGCCTTAATAAGGAAACATTATGAGACTACTGGGAAGTGAATAATAAATATTTAGAGTTCTTAGACTTGAATTACTGTCTAGATTTTAGTGTAAATCAGGAAACTGCTACTTTAAGTTATGACATAACTCGTATGATGTCATCATTCCTTTTATCATAACTGCAGACAACTGTAATTTGTGGAGGAAAGCAATTAGTAAAGTGACCTCCAGGGAAACTGATATTGTTAAATGATTAAAATTGTATGATGAGTTTGCCTCTAGGGAAGGGAAAAATGCAAAGATTCTAGGTCAATTCTATGCGTCACCTTCAAGTCTCCTGCTTGTGCAGTTTGTCCTGAAAATTGTGACACGTCTCTGCGTGAATGTGCGGAATTAAGTTAATATTATTTGTCTGAAATTCTTTGCATGGCACAGTTCACCTTGTTCACACTCCCATTACGGCATGCTTTAAGATATTGTTTAAAGGCATCATTTAACACTCTTTCCAGATTTAAAAAAAAATCTGAGCTGCATGATCCTCCATGCTCCAGGTGTCTCTGATAAGGTCTAAACATGAAGCCCTGACAAAAAATTGTAGTTCAAAACGATCGTTAAGTGCTTGTAAGAAGTGAAAATCAATGAGTGATCATTCAGATTTCCCCCCCCCCCCCCCATTGACTGCTGTGTTATAGAATTTTCGTCCACTGACAATAATTTATGTGTCAATTATTATCTGCACACAATTTGCTAATGATACCATAACTGTCTAAAGTTAGTGTTTTAGGGTATGGGTTTTTTGGTTTTCTTTTTGGTCGATTCAAAGACTATAGTATATCATATATATGTCAGATAGCAAGGTTTGACATTCTTTTAAATGGGGCTTGCACTATGTTATACATGAACACCACCCATATGGTTTTGGTTTCAATCAGTACAGTCAATACAAAAAATGTGTAGGGGCCTATGGTAAAAACAGTCACTTGTAAAATGTTCAGATTTCCAAAAGCACTTAATGATCTTTTCAAAGTGATACTTTTCCACAGCTTTACTTTTACACCACATTGTAGACATTGATGGCACATATGGCCATGCAGTTGAAGATTTAAAAATTATTGTTAATATTGTTGAAAGGTGCCTTTAAAGGGACAGAGTTGCTGGGAAATTGGGAGTATAATGAAACTGTCCAGACCTCACCCCTTCCCGCATTCCCTTTTAAGTTCCAACCCCTCCCTGCACTCCTTTCCCCACCCCACACTCTCTCCATCTCCACCACGCCCCACCCTTTCTCCACCCCTACCCCATAAAATAAGAGCTTAGCCGTTTTCATTTGGTATAATATGTGAAATGTAAATCATATTGTTTTTCTGATGCATGATTTTCATTTGAAAGTGTATCTTCTTCTGTCAATTTAACCCATTTTAGATTACACCAATGCAAAATCTTACCCAGCCAGAATTTAACAGTCACATTTCCTTTAAGTCTCATTCAACTGTCAACAGTCCTTATCTTTAGCAAGCATCTCAACTATGTGACACCAATGAGGTCTCGAGACATTACACGAAAGCATAATTCAGAGATTTATTGTTCAGTTATGATATACCCAGTACCCAGGGCCTCTTGAGAAAGTTATTTTCAATCTGCCATGGAATGAACTTATTCCTTGTACCTTTGGACTCGCTCAAGCTAACGCTGGAATGTTGGGTGTCGAAACTGGTTAAAAGGGTTGAAAGTACACTGTACAAGAGCACAAATTCTTTCAGGTTATTAAACCCTCAAAAATATTGGGTGGCCATGATCCCCTTTCTATTAAAAATTTGGCAATTTTCGTTTATTTTATTTTATTTTTCACAATGGATTAGATTCTCACCAAATGATTTCATGACTTCTTGTTTGAACTTTTGTACAAGCTTTGATCACTGTCAACCCCTTTTGATTGTTAAAGTAGCCAGTATGTCTTCTTTAAGTCTGATTATGACTCAAGTCACTCAACAGCGACACTTCTGGGTATACTGAATACCAAAAAAAAAAAAAAATAACCAATACCTATTCAGAAAATAATATATTCTGTCCATGGCCAAATGGGACATGTTACCTAGGCATACTCCTCGGGGATTGGAGAAGGTCCAAGTGCACATCTTTGTATTTACAAGCTAAGTGTCCAAGGTGTTGTTACCAAGTGTACACAGACTACTGTCATGATATGGACTATACAAAAATGGATGATGATAATGATGATGAATACAGTGGTGATGATGATGATGATGATGATGATGATGATGATGATGATGATGATGATGATGATGATGATGATGATGATGATGATGATGATGATGATGATGATGATTGTTGTTGTTAATGTTATTGGTGATTTTGTTGCTGCTGCTGCTGTTACTGTTGTTGCTGCTAAGATGATGATGAAGATGATGATGACAATGATGAAGATGATGAAGTTGACAATGACAATGGCAATGACAATGACAATAATGATGATGATGATGTAGTTGCTGAGTGTACGGCCCACCATTTTTTAAAGCAATTCACAAAATGAACCCGAGGCTCCTGTATTTTGATCTGTCACGCCGAATTCAAGTTCTCTCTCCTTCGACACTATTGTCAGTGTTCTTACATGACAGACATATCATCACCGGGATTAAATCTCAGTGGTATACGGTAGGGGATCTTCCCCTAGAGATCCGTCTGAGTAAGTGCCAAATCTTCTTTCCTGTTTACAAATAACTGAAATTTTCACTTTCTTCATGCAATTCTTCCTCTTTTTTTTCTCTTTCTCATCTTTAAAGGCATCATTTAACAATGTTTCAAGTTGAAAAAATAATCTGAGCTAGTGTACATGGTTTTCCATGCTACATACTATTTACTATAAAGTATTTCTGATAAGATCTAAAAATAAAGCCAAGAAAATTTGTGATTAATGATCACTTATAGTGCTCTATTAAAAAGTGAAAATCAACGAGCGGCATTCCAGTTGAATTTATGTCAACATTACATTAATTCATATGTGGATATTTATCTGTACATATTTAGCTAGTGACAGCACAACTGCCTAAAATTTTGTGTTAAATTAAAGTTTTGATTTGCTCATTCAAACACTATCATGTATGTAAGATATCAAAGTTTGACAATTTTTTTTTAATGAGGCTCCTATAATGTTAAATAGTGTCTTTAAAGACACTATATTACATTGTGGAAGACCCGTTTAAAAACTTGTCAAATTTTGCTATCTGACATATCTGACAGTGTTTGGATGGACAAATAAACACCTACAAAACAAAAGTTCAGACAGTTATGCCGTCACTTGTAAAATACGTACAGATAAAAATTGGCACATGAATTATTCTTGGCCGATGAAAATTCTGCAACACAGCAATCTATGGGGGAAAATTGGAATGGTCTCTCAATGATTTTCACTTTTTTCAAGCACTTTATGATCATTTTGAACTGTAATTTTTTCAGGGCTTCCTTTTTAGACCTTATCAAAGACACTCATAGCATTGGGAATCATGTAGCTCACATTTTTTCAATGGAAATATTCTTGTATGATGCCTTTAACTCCCATGATGGTTCAAATAGTCATAACACCTCATCACTCGATGAATGTCTTCCTGTGTCATAAACACAAATCCTTTGTGTCTTCAACGGGCAAACATTCACCAGCAAGAGAGAGTACAGTTAATTTTTCCGGGAGAGTGACGAAACTTCCATCATCCCTCACCCGCAGGAAGAAACATATTAACTCTTCATGTTATTTGATATAAGGCTAGTAAGAAGTAAATTTGACATCACCAAGTGCAGCCTCAATTTCTGATGACAGTTAGGATGTTTTCTTTGATGTTTATTGGTGCATAAAAGAATGTCAGTTTCCTCTAGCTTCCCGTAGCAGTAGGAAGAAACACGTTTCTCATTTTCTTTTATAGCAAAGCTTTTTTGCTTTTTTTTACTGCTTGTGAGTCTTAAGACAAGTTATTCCAAGTTTGTATTAGATTTGTAGTTGTTATAGACATAAGTGATTTGTGAGCAGTATTACTATGTAGGCTACACTTAATATATGGCAAAATGTTACGGGCTCTCCAACACTTATACTTAAAAAAAATATAAAATTAATTTCTTACACAAGGATATGCGCTTGTCATTTTCAGGGCAGTAATATGCAAAACAGGAGGTAATTTTCAGAACAGTAATATTATCATATACTATGTCTACATGTGATGACATAAAATCCGCCATTTTGTTGAATTATTATTTTTTTTTTTTTGCACTGTACCCTGGGTTACAAAATTATGTAAAAGTTATGTAATAAGTGTGAAAATAACAAATTCAGCTTCATTTTTACCCATTTTAGGTAAGTTTATGCATTTTTGTTGTGCACTTGCGCAGGTTATGCGTCATAACCACTGATTTCAGTGATCATAATTGAAGAAAATACATTTTTGGACACAAGAGGGTGCTGCACAACGCGGTACACCGGGATACAACGGTACTCCGGGGTAGCGTGTGGTGGATCATGTATCTAAAAATGTGAAAGAAACAAACCTAAACTATACTCTCTGTTTAGAATATAATTAAGTCATTTTATTTCGCGGTATTTTACCATCAGATGTCTTTGATTTCTTGGCTGTGTTTTCCTCGGTCAACATTTGAATCTCATCCCTTCCCATCCCTTTCTCAAATCCGTAGGCGCACGTTTCCGTTTGAGCAGGGAGAGGAGCGGTTTGGTCCCTCCCGGTTTGCAAGGCGTGGTGGACGTCTCCGTCGACGATGATGCCACTTCAGAGTTCTGTTCCTGATCCATCGTGAGTTGTTGAGATGATGATGATGATGATTGGTTGGTTTGAGTTGTTGCAGCGATGTGATTGGCTGGTTAAGCTGCCGAGTTGTTCATGGAATGATGGGAGCTCCTCTAAAAGCCTGCTAGTTCTCCTTGAGGGCTACATTCTGGAAGTCTGTGTACGAAAAAAAAGTTACACCATTAAATACAATTATACATTTTTATAGATTTGTAATAATTTTTTTGACAGGACACATTTTGGATATGTACATGTCAGGCTGACCAGACATCCCATATTTCCCCGAGATTGTCCCATACTTTGCTCCTTTGTCCCGGCGTCCTGACCAACCCTTCCTGGGACACCTGTTTGTCCCGTATTTCTGAGTATATGAATAAAATACACTTAAAAAGTGAAGAATTTTCATCAAATAACCAAAAGAAAACAAAGTAGAGACAACAATAAGATCAACTGTTTACTGTCTAAAATTGCCTGTGTAAGCCTAAAGTTGCTTTGAGTTTTTTTTTTTTTAATGAAGAGTGATTTGTGCACTGAAATGGCTAAAAATTACTTTAAACATGTTAAAATTGTGCTAACATGCATGTTTTGCACCCCCAAATCCTAAAAAAGATTCTTAAAGTGGTAGGGGGATACCATCAGTTGATCCGCTCCCTTGCATTTGGTTTGTTCCGTATTTCATTTTCTGGAATCTGGTCACCTGGGTACAGGTACAGTGTACATGTCAGCCTGTGTTGCATTGGAGACCAGCTCCATAGACATTTTTTGGTGGCCTAGGCCTTGGCTGAACTATCCAGGTACTTGTACATGTATACCTTATGAAAAGTTAGTGTCTAAGAGCGAACCCGGCCAGGGAATTTGTGGTCTTGAGTACAAAACTGATGTTAGCGTACTACATGTATTTATACAACATACCACAGACACCTTTCTTTTTTTGGGGGGGGGGGGAGGTAGGGGAGGGGCGGAATGGGGAGGGGAAGAGAAAGACAATAACAAGCAGACTCACTACAAATTAGATCAGATCTTTTTAATAGTTCTATTACACAATGTAAAATGCAAAAAGTGAGTAAATGCCACTGAGAACTCCGAACCCATACCCACATCTACGGGTCCTTTGCCGTAAATAGGCACCCATGTCTAAGGATTTCAAAATTTTTTGGCGTGCTTCAAAAATTAGAAGAAAAAAATAATTATGTTTGCGCGTGAAGCTCACCAAAAATTTGAAAATTGTGTTTGCATGCAAAGCGCGCTGACAATTTGAAAAATGGGACCCATGTCTAAGGATTGTTCTTAAAAAAGTCACCCTTCCAAACGGCACATCTCCGTATCCCCAATATACATGATAACCCCCCCCCACCCCCACCCTCCGGGGGATGAATGCTTTGGCTAAAGCTTCAATTCTAAAATGTATTTGTGTATTCCCCCTTTAATAAATAATGTTCCCAAGATTAGTAACACAACCATCACACAAATCATGCCAGTTCTTTTGACATTCTGAAACAGCTGATGTCTGCCTAAAAATGACTTTGAGTGAATGAATGTTTGAAGTGTGGAAGTTAATATGTCTATAGTGGGAAAGTGTGTGTGTGTGTGTGTGTGTGTGTGTGTGTGTGTGTGTGTGTGTGTGTGTGTGTGTGTGTGTGTGTGTGTGTGTGTGTGTGTGTGTGTGTGTGTGTGATGGTTGTTACGTATGTACTAGTGTGTGTGTGTGTGTGTGTGTGTGTCTGTCTGTGTGTGTGTGTCTGTGTGTGAGTGTGTGTGTGTCTGTGTGTGTGATGTGTGTACATGTGCAGGGCTGGTTACCAGCAGTGTGTGTGTGTTGTGTGTATGTGTGTGTTGCGTGTTGTGTGTGTGTGTGCGTGGCTGCCGTGCCGTGCGTGCATGTGCGTGCTGGTGCGTGCTTGCGTGGTGTTTCTGTGTATGTGTAGACATATTGTACAAAACTGAAACATTGCATGGCAGATATATACTGACCAAACATCGAGACATTCTTCTGTTTGCAGGCGACTGAATGTTTCAATTTCAACAACTGTATATTGGACAATGGAAGTACTGGAAAAAACTGGATTTTACTGTCTAATCATTATCAGCATTATGTCCTGTGTTTGCTACAATGAACAATTTGCTGTTTGATTGTTTTTCTCACAGATACCATACACATCCACATTACAAAAACTACAAACAAAACCAAAAACTATGATATCAACAGAAATGAATATTGAATAACATCCAGCAACAAGAGTGTCGCTGGGCGCGGAGCACATAATTACGCCGCCTGTAACGCGGAAATGAAAACATGTGACTGTGGACCTTGACCTTTGACCTTTCGACCTCAAAATCAATAGGCTTCCTGGGATCCATGCTAGTATCATACACACAAATTATATGAGCCTGGCGTTAAGTTAAACTGAAGTTATCGCTTTTACAAGGAACTTCACAAGGGTAAGATGAAAACATGTCACTGTGACCTTGACCTTTGACCTTTCGACCTCAAAATCAATTAGGCTTCCTGGCATCCATGCTAGTATCATACACACCAAATTATATGAGGCTAAGTTACATGTAATGTTTAAACTGAAGTAATCACGTTTACAAGGACTTCACACAGGTAAGATGAAAACATGTCACTGTGACCTTGACCTTTCGACTTAAAATCAATAGGCTTCCTGGGATCCATGCTAGTATCATACACACCAAATTATATGAGGCTTGGTTAAGTTATAACTGAACTTATGGCGTTTACCAAGAAAAGTTAACGGACGGACAGACGGGACGACGAGACGGACAGACAGACGGACACTGAGTGTGATACCATAATATGTCCCGTAGCCGGGCGTATAAAAAAGTTCGTTTTCGTCACAATTGCTGAAACATAGATGACTTTCATTCATTTCATTTTACTTTTTTGCAACCTTTCAGGCTCTGTTACCACAATAAAAACTAACAAAAAATCAGGACACATAGGCATCAGTCTGCTGTGGATTAACATTACTAAAATGGAAAACAGCTTTCCCACCATTTTTATATCCTCTCTTCCAAGGGTGTATTTTTAAACCTCATGACTAAACATAATGTTATGAATACTGAGTCATCAGACAAACCACTTATTTCCAGTAAAAAAAAAAAAAATGTTTTAAACTCAATCTCATAACTTTCTTTGATCTAGGGATACCAGTCGGGGCACCGTGTAGCTTTCTCTACATTTTACTGGACTTGTAGTATCTTATAAAATTAAAACTTGAGAGATATCAAGATGGGGGCGAACGATTATGTGAGTTATGACTCATCTACCACCATGCATATCCGTAAAAGCCCCCTTTTTTTCTTGGATCCATTCCAGTGTAAATAATAAGGGTGTTCTGTGTATGATCATTGGTATTGATACATTCCCCAGTAAAATTATTAAATGAAGGTTTCCGGTAATGATTCACAGCAGGTTTAATGCACGATGGGGAATGGGGCAAACCCCTACCCCACCCCTTACCCCCATCCACACATCGAGATCCCTGCGCACACACACACACACACACACACAAGATGGTGGTAGCTTTTTAATTTCTTTGATGTGTGTGCTGTGTGGGGGGGGGGGTAAGGTCTAATTTTGAGACTGTCCTCTCTTTTCACCCTAATTCTTAAGGCGGTATAACACTTTTGACTCGTATGATCTGGACACTGAAGACTAGCTATGCTCGCAGCTGGCTTACGCCTCTCGGGATTGGGGTAAATTAAGAGAGCAGTCTTATTGACTAGACTGGGGGGCGGGGGGTTATTCATCCTGGCCAGAGACTTTCAACTGAGTTGAAAGATCATTTTTTTGGGGAGAGTGGGGGCTAGTCAGTTGAACTTTTCATCGTTGAATCTTTTGCAATAATTATTTCCACACTAGAATAAATTGGAGAATAGCTTTGTTTCGCATGTAAGAGCGACAAGTGCATTGTATGCAATGACTTAAAGATTGCAGGTAGATTATTCTATATAAAATCAACATCTTTACCACACAAAATGTCAATTTGTCATAGCACTCTCATACATCTCTGATCTCGAGGTAATGTATGTAGTTACCTTGTTGGGGTATTTATGTGATGTCAATTATCACTTTCTGCAAAATTTTGTTTGCTCCATGAGCTTGACCATCCATGAAATTGTTTTAAAATGCAGATTTCTTTTTTTTACTTTACCAAATAATGCCATTCAACCTAGCAAAATGTCTTCTTTTACAGTAATTTGCACCAACCCAAATCAACCTCCAGCTCTGAATTCAACATTGTACATGCATAATCCACATTTGATAACTTTAAAAGCTTTTTTTTCTATTTATCAATCATGCTTGACCAAAATGAGATATGTAAATCACCAAGCCCCTTTCACAAGGTCATACTATTTTAAGAAATAAAATGACAGGAGAGTGTGTTCAATTACAGGCCCTGTAAAAGCAGGTACATGTGCAATATCTGTTTATGATTATATGTATTTTGGCAAGTCACTCGGCAGTTAGATGGGTGACTCAGGACTCCATTTTGGTCTAGACAACACTTGCACTGAGCCACTAATGGATGGAGATTTACCTTCAACACTGGTTCATGGCCAAGTAAATGTATATTACTTAGTCTCCGGCAATACTGTAAAAAGTCATATAGGCACACATTAGTAATGCATTCAACCATACATGTATATGAGTCTAATTGATCGCGATGTTCAGTCATTACTAATGTGAGGTATTATGAGGGCACTACTGATAAACATACGGAGACTACATACAGCTGTAACCACTATTGGTTACACGTATGCGACTTCTGGACATTTAATTCTTCACATAATTTAGAAGTGTAAATTCAATAATACAAAAAAATATCTAAGTACATAGTATTAATAGAAGTAGTTGTAGATTTAGAAGGGGTTGTACATTGTACTGATAGAATTAGCATCAGTGTAGAAGTACTGTAGTAGTAGTA
>JZLH01S0122850.1:93385-104718 GCA_001188425.1 Eucidaris tribuloides
AATATCAGCACTGATAATTTCTCATCCTAGAAAACGAACTCCCTGCGATCCTTTCTAGCGTAAAACGGAACCTAATATCAGCGCTAATAATTTCTCATCCTAAAAAACGAACTCCGACGATCATGTTAGCGTAAAACGGAACTAATATAGCGCTAATAATTTCTCATCCTAAAAAACGAACTCCCGACGATTTTTTTAGTCTTATACGGAACTTAATATCAGCGCTAATAAACCGAAAATTTCATCAAACGGGATGACTCAGCCCTATCTTTTTTTAATTCAACGAGTCTGATTACCCTTAAACCCATTATTTGAACAACATGAGAACACAAGAAATACTTTAAATCTCACTGGATTCCGACAGCCAATCAGAAATCAGCATTTTTATGACGTGATATGGTGTTCGACAACATGCTCTTTGGATTCTATGGGTCGGATTATCCCTACACACATCATTTGGACAACCCAAGAATGCAATAAATGTGTTATTTCTCCTTAGAATTCAGCAGCCAATCACAAATCTGCATTTTAATGATGTCATTGTCACAGGTGTTGCATCATATTCTCATTAAATTCTACAACTCTTATTTGCTTTACACGCATCATTTGAACATGAGAACACAAGAAATATATTATACCTCAGCTTTTTTTAACAGCCAATCAAAAATCAGCATTTTGATGACGACAGAGGTGTTTGAAAATATTTTCATTGGATTCTATGAGTCTGATTACCCCTTAATCCATCATTTGAACAACATGAGAACACAAGAAATACATTATATCTCAGCCGATTTTGACAGCCAATCAAAAATCAGCATTTTGATGACGTCAGAGGTGTTTGAAAATATTTTCATTGGATTCTATAAGTCTGATTACCCCTTAATCCATCATTTAAACAACACGAGAACAAAAGAAATACATTATATATCACTCAATTTCAGCAGCCAATCAGAAATCAGCATTTTCATGACGTCAGAGGTGTTTGAAAATATTTTCATTGGATTCTATTAGTCTGATTACCCCTTATTCCATCATTTGAAAAACTCAAGAATAAAAGTAATATGTTACTTTATCACTAAATTTTAGCAGCCAATCAGAAATCAGCATTTTGATGACGTCATATGTGTTTGAAATTATTTTCAGTGGATTCTACGGGCCTGATTACCCTTATACCCATCATTTGAAAAATAACAGAACATAAGTATGTTTTGTTTTTAAGATTTTGGCAGATCGGCATTTCAATGACGTCGGGTATTTCACTGGAGTTACCCACGCGCCGACCCAATGTTTCATCGTCAATGATGTTGCTCTACTTGGGCGCATGAGGGGGTACTTCTGCAAACATTTACTCTCAGGGAAGATTTATTTAGTAACCTGCGGTCCTTTGCGGCATTTCACGGCGTTTTGCGCTACTTTGCAACCGCGGGCATCCGCGGGTAATCGCGGTAATTTTTGACGGCCGCGGTAAATCGCGGTAAACCGCGGTTTGGCATGGGCGTTTCTTTCGAGCGGCACTGTATTTACCTATCTACACATCGATACATGTATATCTGTCTATCTGTCTATCCATCTATCCATCTATCTACATGTCTATCTATCCAACCATCCATCTATCTATTTATCAAGCCATCCATTTATCTATCTGTCTATCTATCTATCTCTATGCATCTATCCATCTATCCAATGAACATGACATACCTCTGACAGGGAGTGGAGCTCATATCCAGTCTCTGCAGGAGTGGGCATTGGTCAAGCCCCTGGACATTGCTGAGATGATTGCCAATTTATCTATCAATCTATCTATCTATCTATCTATCTTTCTATCTGCCCACCTACCCATCTATCTATCTGTCTGCCTGCCTGCCTGCCTGCCTGCCTGCCTGTCTGTCTGTCTGTCTGTCTATCTACCTATCTATCCATCTATTTATCAACCCATCCATCTATCTATCTATATATCTATATATCTATACATCTATCTTTAAATCCAATCATCATGATGTACCTCTGACAGGGGTGTGAGTGACCAAAAGTAAAAATAGCTGAAAAAAGCTGAAATTACAAAAGCTCCTATACTTTTGTAGACAGGAAATTCACAAAAAGCTGAAAATAAGCTGAAAATCAAAAACAAAAGTAGCTGAAATCAGCTAAAAAGCTGAACTCTCACACCCCTGCTCTGACAAGGAGTTGGAGATCAGGTGTAGTGGTCATTAATTGGTCAAGACCCTACACATTGCTGAGGTCATTGTCTATCTATCTATCTATCTATCTATCTATCTATCTATCTATCTATCTATCCATTTATCTACCTATCTATCTATCTACCTATCTATCTATCTATCTATCTATCTATCTATCCATCTGTCTATCTGTCTATCTATTTATCTATCTCTTAACTATTTTATATTTCTTTATTTATTGTTAATTTACAGGGAGGAACTGGTTATGGAAGCACTGGTGCTAAGGAGGCTAGTAAAGCTAGACCAGTCATGATGGCATCCTAACATGGTTGAAATTATGGATATGGCCATCAGTCCCATCACCCTGCCCAACCTATTCCTCCCATCTATACACGCATATGTGTATATTAAATGATCATGAGGTACCTCTGATAGGGAGTTGGAGCTCAGGTCCAGTCTCTGTAGGAGTGGACATTGGTCTAGCCCCTGGACATTGCTGAGATGATTGTGGGCCAGGCACAGGTCTTGGAGATGGACCAGAGAAGACAGTCCACTGACATTGATCAGTTGATTGTGACCCAGGTCCAGATGGGTTAACGATATTAACGTCTCCATTCCACCTAGTATTGATAGAAGGTTAAATAGAAAGGTAAATAAATGAACTGATCATATATAAAAATTGATAATAACTAAATAACTCAATCTATAATAACTAATAAACCAACTAAATAAGTAACTTAATAAATAATGAACAAATACATAAATCAATAAATTAATAAGTGAATAAATAAAAGATAAATCAATAGATAAAATGACAAATACATACATAAATAGATTAGTTAATCAATGATTAAAGAAAATACATACGAAAAACATATTCAAATATATACATAAATACAAAATAAAATAAAAAATGCACAAATTGATCAATTGATCATATAATAAATAAATAAGTAAATCAATAAATCAATAAATCAATAATTAAATAAATAAATAAATAAATAAATATAAACCCTGTCAAAAATTGAACACCAAATCCTAATCAGAAATGTATTCTGATCTGCATGTGACAAATATTTGGTGCGGAGAGTGGGACAAGTGTTTAAATAATGCATGCTTAAAGGCAGTGTATAATTTTGGTAAATGTTTAATGAAATTTTCCCCTATTGTGTTTCTGAGATTGTATCATCTATTGATGCCATGAAAATCACACACCCCAAAATGCTTCAATTTTTTAGAGATTGGTAAAAATTACAGAAGTCAGCAACATTTTTGCCATAGGAAGTATACACAGTGACATCTGCTCCTTAATAATAAAGAAGTCAAAATATGTCATCATAAACAATTTTCAGTAGGTTTGATGTTGTTTTCTGATACCATGGCATGACAATACTTTACTTAATGAAAGATTGATGAATTTGTATGATGAATTGACCAACCTATAACTGGGCTTTAATCTATATTTATCGAACACTAACTCACGAAATTGTGCTAGTCTTATGTGACCAGTCAATACTTACTTATTCTAGTGATCCGGTTCTGTTTCAAATCTAGTCGTCTCAACTGAGTGCATCCCTCCACACCTTGAGTGGAGACCAGCTTGTTGTTGGATACATTCAGGCCAGCCAACTGGGTTCTCTCTCGACAATTGAGACTCTCAATTTGATTATTCTGGGTAGGTATACAAAAGAAGAAAAAAAAATCAAAACATGGCATCTAATAATTTTGGGAAATTTGCGCCAACTCAGTGAAGTCTCTTTTTTTCTTTTGCCCAACATTGTTTTAGGTAAAGATTGAAATTATCCACACTTTTATCACTTTGTAGCTGACATGAATAAGTGTAGTAAAGTTAGGATTGAGACTATGTTAGTAAAACGACAATTTGTCCTGTCTGGTTATTAGTTTGATCCTTGCAACTCTCTGTTTGCAAATAATGTTGACTTTTCAGACCAACCATAGAATCTAATGACCACAACAAGTTGAAATTGATTTCACAAAGTATTTCTTGAGTATGAGATATGAAGCAGGTAGTTCTTAACTCCTCCCGGATTATCATCTACTTCTCCTGAAGCTTACTGTATACATACATCAAGCAGCAATTCCAGCAAAATTGACAGTCAAAGTGTGAAGCCATGAACAAACCAGCACCACATTCCTCGCTTGTACACTCTCTGCAGAGATGGGAGATCTAGCCATTTTCATTGACCTTAAAACATTGGAGTTCAGGAAGCTTGACCTTCTTCTTCTTATGCTTGGTCTTCTATGGTATAGTGTAGTTCTTCTTCTTCTTGCGCTTCTTGGCGCCACCACGGAGCCTAAGCACGAGATGGAGAATGGACTTCTTCTGAATCTTGTAGTCAGACAGGATAAGGCCATCTTATCCAAGATAAAATGCTTCTGGTCAGGAGGAATGCCTTCTTTGTAATGGCTTTTTGCTTTGACATTTTCAATTGTATCGCTGGGTAACACCTCAAGGGTGATTGTTCTACCTGTTATGGTTTCCACAAAAATCTGCATCTCAGACAGTCATTATGCCACCATAACTGGCACCCATGGCAAAACAGGGTCATTACAAACCAATGTTCAATAGCTTGGTGTGTCAATCTGGTTTACAACAAGGGATATGATCCATTGTTTGGAAGTTTGTCTGTGTACGGTGGATGATGTTACTTTTAATTTTTTCCACAAAATGTTTCTCACAATCCCATACAAACTGGAGGAATATTTAAGATGGAACACACAACTCACCAAATCCACAATCTTCAGTGACCCACGCTTTGAAATGAGTGAATAATTGAGGTTAATTCCTAAAGACTGTTGTTTTGTTCTGCTGGTTACCTGTCAGGAAGAAATCTGCACTTAAATCATCATTTAGGGAGTTCAGTTTCATTCCCTCTTTTATATTCTCTTTCTTTTCCCCATTTATTTCTATCTTTCTTTCTATCTCAATTCCCTTTTTCTTTCTTCACATTTCTTGTCTATCTTTCATTCATTATGTTTCTTTTTTCCTTCATTATTTCTTTATTCTTTGTTTTTATCTTTCTCCCTTTTCTTTCTTCTTTCCTATCTGTCTATCTTTCATTCATTCTTTTATTCCTTCTGTCTTTCTTTTTCTTTCTTTCTACCTGCATTTCTTTTTCTTTTTAACTTCTTTTGTCTATCTTTCATTCATTCTTTTTCCTTTTTTTGTTCTTTTTTCCTTTCATTCTTTCTAGCTTTCATTTTATTCCTTTCTCTTCTTTCTTTCTATTTGTCTATCGTTTGTTCATTCTTTTCCTTTTTTATTCTATGTATTTTTCTTTCCATTTTATTTTGTCCCATTTTTCTTTCTCATGTCTTACTTCGTTTTTCTTTTTCTTTATTTCATCCATCTTTCTTTTTCCCCTTCTTGCTTTTTGTTTCTGTCACTACCTTGTTTTCTTCTTTTGTTTTTCTTTCTTCTTCCTTTCTATTTCTTATTCAAGTTCTTAATATTTCTTTCTTTCCTTCTTTCTAACTTTCTTCCTTTCTCTTCCTTTTTCTTTGTCGTTTTCCATTTCTTCTTTCTTTTTATGTTTTCTTTATTTTTCAGTTTTCTTTCTTTTAGTTTTTCTCTTATACTATTTTCCTCTTTGGACTTTCTAGTCTTTCTATCTGATCTTCTTTCTTTCTGTCTGTCTGTCTTCTTTGTTGTCTTTTCTTCATTTGTTCTATCTTGCTTCCTTTTTGTTACTCTCTTTGTATCTTTCTTCCTTTCTTACTTATGTTCTGTACCTCTATGTTCAGTTAATGTTTTGTACAATATGCATATCCGAACACTCACTCTCTGGAAGCCAATTCTGTCCGTTTTTACCGGACCATTCAACAGGTCAACACACACACACACTCTTCAAGAACTCATCCGTGAAAGGATTATCCCTGTTACCTCCACGAGACCTGATCTGTGAGAAGTGATTTTCTAAGCACAGATATTCAAATTTGCTGTTGGATGTACAACATTCCATAGCCCATGGACAGTCGACATCGTCGGGAGCCAGCCATCAACGAACCATACTTTTGCTTTCGACTCAATCTTCCATGTTCTTATCCACGTTTGGCACTCCTACCAGTATTCTACATGATCAGTATTCTCTCTTTGCATATTTCCTCATAGTAGCCCCACCCAAGAGGACATTGGTGGGATGTTGCTGAAGCACGATCAAATTTGTCAGCCAACGAGCAGTTCACCCAGATTATTTTAAGAGGCAGGGGCTTAGCAGGAGGCAGAAAAATTTAGGGGAAATGTATATGATGCATATTTCATGAAGTGTTTAGTGATTTGGTGATGTACACCCCAATAGGTATCAACAGAAGTCAACATGTATTTGCTTGTCAGGAGACATTTAAGGCAGACCAAAAAAAACTTTACAGAAATCTTTGTTGTTGTTATTGGTTTTAACAGCGCATATGTCAATCGATGTCCAATTATTCACTCCTACGCAGATTTATAAATGCTTTGAGTGCAAGATTTGCCAATAGTGTCTTTGTATCCAGTTCCTCGGAAATACATCATAGTAGAAATCTGTAAGATAATGATTTATGACAATCTGTAAAACCTAATCAAAGGGCAACCTATTACTTAACTCTTAACATGCCAGAGAAATTACAGCTGTATGGACATTGTGTGCATTATTTGTGTGCAAATTTCGTCCCCTATGGTACTGTAAAGGTTAAAGAAGAAAATTCTGACTCACCGAGACATCAATCCACAAAACATCCGGGCTGGCATCTAGCGACTCCAAAGCCGTGACCCCACAGTTATGAAGGGTCAAAGTTCGTAATCTCTGACATTTAGTCAAGGTGGACAGGGAACAGCCAGGAAGATCCTTCAGCTGCACAGTGGATACCTGTAATGAAAATTGAAATAAAGCATTTACCATCAGCAGATCTGGGGAAAGGAGGGGGGGGGGGTTGAATAGGCCATGACCCCCTCTTCTTTTTTTGTCAGCCCCAAAAATGGGAAGGAAAAAGAGGGACTAGGGTTAGGGTTTTGTTTGTTTTTTCCTTAGTTTTGTTAAATTGTTTAGTTTGTTTTTTTGTTTGACAGTTCAAAATGGATGCTTGAGCTGATTTACTTGCCCGGAAAAAAAAACTTTCTCACATGAAAATAAAAAGAAAAATAGGGAAAATTGAAAATCATTATAACTCAATGATTTGAACCAGTAATGCCTTTTTATAGCATTGGAAGTTTGTCAATTTCATTCTGGGGATGAAGGTGAGATATATGTGTTTAAAGAGTCACAAACTTTCACCATAATATTGCACAAGCTATCATCAGTGACACATGATATTGGACAGGCATACTGCATGTGATAAACAGACATGCACAACACATTTTATGTTTGAAAAATGAAGCTTCTTAAGTAAACACAGGAAAAAGTACAATGAACAAATTTCACACATACAGTGTATTTGTTCGCTTTGGGTAAGATTTTTTGACACACTTTCCTTGTTGGACAATCAAAATTATATTTGCCCAGTTGGGCAAGTAAATTTTAACATTTTGACCATTCCCTTGCCCAACAATATATTTTACTTGCCCAAGGCAAGTGCTAGTGCCAAGCCCTATAGAGGAGAATTTACCTCAGATAATGATGTACCCGGGGAAGAGGCAGCCAGGAGCTGGGGATCAGTCAAGGCCGGAAGTTTCTTGGCTGACGCTGGACGTCGAATCTGTCGCCTGGTTTTCGATGATCTGCTGGCCAGTTTTGCACTGCTGCTCAGTTTGCTGTACATTTATTTATGTGGAAGAGAGATTAGAATTAAGCAAAGTGGGTGCTTTGGCAGTTAAATTGAAAATCATTATTTCCTTTATTTCTATAAATATACCATCAAACCTGCCTTAATGTCCACCTCGCCATAGCAGAAAGCTTGTCTGTAGTGGTAACTCAATAGATTCCTACGGAGACAATTTACAGTTTTAAAAACCTTTCTATAGCACCCACCTGCCTGTTTTAACTCTTTACATGTGGTATTCGCACCCATGCACTCCCTGCAGCGTGCGGGATTCGCATTTCACGCTCAAACGTAGAAACGAGTGTATTTACCCGATTTACACTGATTTTCCCGATACTAGCAGTAATCTCTTTGTATTGTTAACATTCCTCAAGTACAGGGGTATTGTGTTAGATTCTTAAGGAACGAGAAAAATCGATAAATACAATCAAGGCTTCGTGATACAATAGGACACAGGATTAGACACAATTGAACTTTGAAAAGTACTTGAAAGATCAATTACAATAAGATGCGCTATTCACTGATAATCTCTTCATTCACTTTTCATTTGGTGACTCATCTCTTTCATCAACTTGTAACAAGTCAGGTTTTTATGTATAGCTTGTGGTTTACCCTCTTGTATTTTTTGAATGGAGCTGTATATTTTCCAGCAGCAAGCTTAGAACTATGTGTATGTTGGTTACAATTAGCCATTACTTTACAAAATTCAGATGTATATTTCCAAACAGCCTTAATGCATTAAGAAGGTCTGTAAAATGTACTTCAACTTTGTTGTACAACATTTTACCTAAAAACGTTGTTGTGCAAAGTTATTGCTGGTTGAAGTCAGTTAGTCATTTACTTTCCCGATACTGAGCGCTCTTTGAAATTAACTCCGCATGCACGGGATTCCGGGTCCCGCACACAAAGAGTTAACAGACAGAAGGGAAACCCTATCTATACAGGACACCAAACCAATTCCCCTGAGAGCAAAATACATAGAAATGATCCTGTACAGATAGGACATGATTTTCAAAGGACATTTTTACTGCTCCCCTTCAGTCCCCTCTCTGTATAAAAACATATAAGCTTTAAAGCCATCATACATTATTTTTTAAAGTAGTGTTCCATTTGATAGATTTCAAAGTTAATGACAGTGTAAAGTGTAAGTGTTATTTTGACACTAACACTAAACTCCACCACTACAAACCTGGTATCAAGATGGTGTTTGGCAGTATTGGTATCTTTTGTGTGGCATTATGGGTGGATGGCTGATATTACAGATATCTCCATTACCTAATATCACAGTTGGTACACACATTGTCTATTCACTAACACAAAACCTTGTGGATTCCTAAAAAAAATGTCATTTCAAAGATGGTGTTGGTGTTGATTAAAAATTCCCTCATGTCATTTTGGGCTGTGAAGGTACAGTATTTAATAGTTTATTTTGGGGAGTGGGGGAGGGTGGATGATATTTACATGATAATAAATAAAAAACAAACTATCAGTTTTCATTCCATTTATTTTGCCCTAAAAGAAACACAAAATTGACAACAAAATCCACTCCAATTTGTGAATGGGCTTCAGGGGTGTTGGGAATTCTCAAAAACAAAACCAGTACCTACACCAAACCTGAAATCCCTCACAAGTATTGAATCTTATCATACACCTGTCATAATTCACATTTACAGTTCTTACGTTAGTGGTATGCAGTCCTGAATCCACCTCAGTCGCCGTTTTTCCAAGTCTTCTGACAGAGGGCGGTATTCCACCTCAATGTCCTTATCACCAGGCTGAGCACCAAAATGTTTCTCACTTGTGTCTATGATAGCCTCTTTGTTCTGATCCTCCTCTGACTTCTGTTTGCTACTGTGTTGGAGTTTCTTGTCACATTCTGAAGATATTTTCTCAGATTTGGAGAGCAATTCTGGAGATTGACTGTAGTCAACTTCAGTTTTATGAAACTTTGATACTTCAAGTGTATTGCCAGAAATTTGTTCTGCTTCACGGGAGTCAATCCTTTTGTTGGATGAAAGAGAAGGAACACCTTTAATATTATCAGATTGTTCTACTACTCGGCGATAATTTACATTTTGTTCTGCTGTTTCAGTTTCACATCCCTGCTGCCTTTCCAATTTTGTATCATTCAATTTTTGTCCTACTATCTGTCCATCGGTACTCACACTCTTCTCTCTATCATTTGCATCTGTCATTATTGTCTTTTCTGACTTGTCACTGTCTTGTCTGTGAGAGTCACCTGCTCCTTGTGAAGATGTTACTCCTCTTCGCGTGTCCGTTTCGGAGACTATCACCATACCAAGACTGTCTGTTTGTTGCACATTCTTTACTCCACTGTCTGTTTGTTGCACATTCTTTACTCCACTGTCTGTTTGTTGCAGATTCTCTACTCCACTGGATGGAAGAGAGCTTTGTTCAGGCTGTGCTTGTGTTTGTTCGGTGATACCTCTGCTGGGAGTTTTATTGCCTTCGGACGATGAATTTGTTTTAGTCACACTGGAAGTATCTTGTGTGATGAATACCTGCTCCCCAGTGATGACAGCTCCTTCCACAGTACTTTCCACATCATCTCCATCATCACCACCACCTCCACGATGAGCATCATCCTTACCACGCTCATCTCGATTCCTGGAAGCATCACTGTTAGAGTTTGGTTGCAATGTAGGATTACCATCATCTAGTGAACTTCCAGTCACTGCTGGCTTGCTCCTCTGTGTCTCCAGTTGAATCTTTTTCAATATTTCTTCACTCTGTCTCTCCAGCTCCTTTTTCTTCTCCATCTCCTCCTTCTCCCTTCTCACTCGCTCTTTTTCGATCCTCTCCTTCTCGAGCTTTTCCTTCTCAATCCTCTTTCTTTCTAGTCGCTCTATTTCCCTCTGCTTCTCCTCTTCCTGTCTTTCCTGCTCTTCCCGCTTTTTCCTGAAATGTGAAAAGAAGGCTCATTGTTCAAATAGTGGTCAGGACAATCATCTATTAAACAGTTAATACAAATAATTAGTAGTTGACAAATTTTGACGTAATTATAAAATCTATTTATCAAATATAACTATGTACATAAAAAGTAATTGCATTTAGCATAATCATACTTTGGATATGACATAATTCTTCAATCAGTGTGTTTTACAGGAAAAAATTAATCCACCTGAAACATTTCATGAGGATCTTTTATGATTTACAACTGCAAACTGGCATTGAATTGTTTTCTATCAACCCTTCCCTATCTTTATCACTAAATTATTGTACCCCCCCCAAAAAAAAACCTAAAGATTGTCCCAATGATGCCCACTTGTAAATATTTTAATGATGAGATGTACTTTCAACATCACATCAACACATCATCAATGCAATTAATATGCAAGCAAATGTCTTGTAATTTGCCGTAAGTGAGGGATGGGGGGGGGG
>JZLH01S0122861.1:32596-47244 GCA_001188425.1 Eucidaris tribuloides
GTGTCACCCACAATTACATCACTCAAACTCTAAGCATTTAGCAATCACACTCACAGAACCTTCCCCCCCCATACATTAGACAACATGAAAGATTCATTGCACGTAATTAATACAATATTATGTTTGAAAATTAAAACCATTGTATTTTACATCAATTAAAGGAATTATGCCTTAAATCAAAATCAAATCAGATCAAGTTAACTCAATTCATCGGACGGTCTGATCCCGTGATTGCCACTTGGCCTGGTTCGATCATTCAGGAAATATCGGTTTTGTATCCACAGCTGCTCTTACTACTGGACAAGCGTACAGGTGGAACAGGGGAAGTGAAAGAGAAAATGTACTTTGTGCAATTAATCACTCGCCTTTTGACAAGGCCCTCTCGCTGTAAGGGCGAGCGAAGTGAGCCAATGAAAGGTAAGTAACATGATTGGGGGTAGTCCTCAACTTGGGGTATAATCAAGTAAACTATGCAGGGGTTGTACTATAACACATTTGTAGTCAAAAGTTGACTCATTAAAAAAAATGTCCATCACTACCCTCCCTACTCAAAAGTATTGCAACATACACTATAACGCATATATTTTACGTTGAAGGGGTCTTTTTAAAATGATGTCCTGACTCCGTTTATTATTGGAAAATAACAAATTATTTAAAAAGAAATCAATGAATATTCTTTCTCGTTCCTTCTCCAAGGCGGAGAGATCATCATATGCAGGCGCGCCGAAGACGAAGGGAAGGGAACATAAAATATCGCATTTTTTCGCCTCCCTATATGGGTGGGGTGTCAATTCACACTAGCCTAGTAATTCGGTTTCATATTACCAAAGAAACGGTTTTGATGGTTTGGGAAGACTTCCAGCAAACAAAAAATATATTCCTCTGAAGGGGTCTCAGAGAGAAGACCACACCCCTCGAAGACGAAATTGACCTCCTATCTTCATAAGACGGTGACAAGGAGGATAAGGCTACTAATTAAAGATGATGGCTTTTTCTTCTCATCATGATATCCAATGTACCTTGAAGTCTCATGACAGTAAATTTTAAGATGTTTACAATAATAAACTGCCTTTAGAATTGAAAAAGAATAAGAAATCATATCTTGAAGAGGTCTTGTTTAAAATATGGCGCGTCTCCTCCTTACCACTCTCTTATGAAGATAGGAGGTCACTTTCGTCTTCGAGGGGTGTGGTCTTCTTTTTGAGACCCCTTCAGAGGATCATAGTGACATTTTTTTGTTTGCTGGAAGTCTTTCCAAACCATTAAAACCGTTTCATTGGTAATATGAAACCGAATTACGATGCTAGTTTTAATTAACACCCCACCCCTACGGGGAGCAAAAACAATGGGTAACTTTTATGTTCCAGCCCCTCTGTCGTGAATGCGCCTGCATTTGATAATCTCTCCGCCTTGGAGAAGAAACGGAAAAAAAAATATTTATTGATGTCTTTTCAAGTAATATGTTATTTTCCAATAATAAACGTAATTAGGACATCAAGAAAGACCCCTTCAACGTTAAATGTATGCGTTATAGTGTATGTTGCAATACTTTTGAGTAGGGAGGGTATGCCTTGTAACAGACACATTTGTAGTGAAGGTTTCTATGGGGCTTACATCTATCGTGCCCCGATAAAATTAAACTGCTGGCCTGTTCATGCTTGATTCTCCTCAAGTAAACAAACTCAAGACAAATCCTTCCAGCCATGCAGGAGATACACTCCACCTGGTGTACATTTGGTTTATCTTCCAACCAATTTTTTTATTTCTCTCAATCATGTCACTGAGCTTTAAGCAGACAGCGAGTTTTGCTACCAAAAGCGAGTAGCAAAAATCTGTTATCCAAAGGTCTAACAAAGGTCTAAGAATGCGAAGCAGATCTCTGAAGGCCCTCGCGCTGTCGCGCTCAGATGGGCTGGCTTCACTCGACCATACAGCGAGAGGGCCTTGTCAAAAGGCTATTCAATCATAAGCAAATATAAGCTATCACAGCGGAGTGGATTCTCTGATTTGACAACGGAATGATAATTAACACAAGTACTATCGTACTGTAACTTTGTTAAAAGTTATACTGGACACAGTAGACTTTATGGGGTATACGGAGTTCAGATGTTGACCTGGTGGTTGTGAAATGATTTCTTTGTTGAAAAAAATGACTAGGGTTTCAGTAAAACTTTCAACATTATGATTAACTTGTCACTAGGCGAATTTGCAGATTTGCACAGAAAAATTATGAAGGCTTATATTAATGGCACGAAGGAAGGTGCCAAAACCCTCTTATTTTTCCTTGTATAGACTAATGCTCTCCGGGAAGTGATGCAATATATTTCCACAATTTAAGCATGCAAGGATTTCATCAATTTTTTGATTGGGTTAAGAATCTATAGTGTGAATAAAGTTGTCTAAAGAATAACAAAATCCAAATTTTCATTTATGTCACAAATCCGAACATAAAATAAGACAAATTAAGAAAAAAAAGACACAGGGAAAGCATAATACAGTTTAATGAAAACTTCACTGAATACAAGGTATATTATAATCAATAATACTTATAGTTACAATATACAAAACATTGACAAACTATGTAAGCTTCACCTTTTTGTTGTATGTATGAAACTGGTAAAAGAACAAAAAGAAAAAGTAATGAAGAAAAAGTAACATGGCAAATAAGAGTAATACAGAATGCATAATATTTGTTGGTTCTAGATTGAAGCATACTTTCGATGCAACATCATCACTATTGGCGACATTGATACTGTGAAGCAGGAATTTTCCTGCGAGCTCGCTCTCACCGTCAAATGGAAAGAACCGAATATCAGTGCAAGCCAGGTGAGTATGCCGTCAATTACGTCACCCTATTAAAGGTAAGGTCAACCCTGACACAAAGTTGGTTTTAATAAAAGCAGAACAATGAGAGAAACATATAAATGAAAGTTTGGCGAAAATCCACCAAAAAATAACAGAGTTATAAAGTTTCAAAATTTTAAATTTGTGACGTCACATGCAAGCAGCTCCCCATATGTGATGTGATATAAATTCCATAAAAGTGCCAGTTTCTTAGAAATTTGAAAATGATTTTACTTGTGCATTCAATATATTATCAGAAACATTATTTCATACATGCAACTATGAAAAAAAAAACATTCAATTATCACGAACTATAATAAAAAAAATACAATTTATGGAATTTATATTACATAAGGATACCTTTTCAACACCCGAATTCGTAAGATGGAATGGTATAAATTGATATATACTGTACCGCAGTTATTGTGCGTTAAGAATTTTTTTCTTTGCTGGATAAAGCTCAAGATATCTCATTCAGGGTGCAAGTCTATGGATGGGCCCTAACCATGGACCCTACTACGAAGTTGTTTATATCATTTCGCTACATGTACTATATCGGATGTATATACGATTTTGTCGATCACAAATCCCCGTTCACATCCTCCTGTACTAAATTCCCCAAATGATCTTTTCTCCTTTTTGCCTAGTGTAATTTTGATTTTTTTTTTATTTAGCCGTAATTTCTATATATTGCTTATTTGGTTTGGCTGTTTTACTGTCATAATGTTCTGAAATGTTTCACTTACAAATTTGAAACAGCGCCCCCATGTCACTGAGCTGTAATAGCAGTTGCTATTTCATTTAAAAAAAAACAGTAAAAATAAATGATTAAATCAATCAATCAATCAATCAATCAATCAATTAATCAAATACAATCAATCAATCAATCAATCAATCAAATTCAGTCAATCAATCAATCAATCACTCAATCATTCAATCAATCAATCAATCAATCAATCAATCAATCAATCAATCAATCAATCAATCAATCAATCAATCATTCAATCAATCAATCAATCAAATAGTGAAATTACCGGCAATGCAGTCATGTTTGACTCATTTTTATTTGCAGGAAATCGACTGGAGTGAACAATGGGATCCGAGAATCTATTTCTTTAATGCTGTGAACATGGAGAAGTTTGAGGTCACACATCGGGTTGCACGAAGGTCACCGATAGAGGGTGATGCTCCCGAAACGTACGCTCAGTTGTCGATCAGGTTAAAAGGCAGATTCAAAACGGTCATGGAATTGTCAGATTTCCCAGTCGACTGTCAGGTAAAACTATATTGATTGGCGGAGGGGTTTGTGAGGGGTATTGAACTTTTCCAATCCCTAAAGAATGACCTATCAAACCAAATACATGGCAACTACCCTCTAGGACTACCCTAGAGGGTAGTTGCCGTAAGGGGTAGTATTCCGAGGGGTAGTTCTCTGGGGATAATTGTCTGGGGGATAGTTAACTTGGCAGGGTGGGGTAGTTGTTTGGGGTACTTGTCTGGGGGTACCTGTTCGGGGTAGTTGTCCTAAAGTGTGGTTGCCCTAGGGGGTAGTTGTCATGTGGGGTGGGGCGTAGGGGGTACTTGTCCTCGCGGGTGGTTGCCCTATAGTTAGCGGGGGTGGGGGGTGGGGGTGGTAGTCATCCTAGACGGTGGTTGCCCGAGGTGGTTGTTGTAATAGAGGGTGGTTATGTAAAGGTGGTTTTCCGGGGGATGAATGTCCATTGCGTAGGTGTCCTACAACCGGCGTACGAAACTCAGTTTCGTACGTAATTCGTAAGAATATCCCCGTCTTTACGACCACGTATAAAGAAATTCAGTTTGAAACTCGTATAGCTATCCTGACATTTATTCAGCGTGCCGTACGTACTGATTAGATTTTGGACGAAATCTGCGAAGGTTCAAAGGGCGAAGGTCAACAATAACAAATTCAGAAATAAAGTACAGCGAGGATATCCAATACTGGTGTGGCTAGCAAACAGATCTAGGTTAAATGTCAAATGATAAGAGTCATTCGACTTTCTTAAGACATTTGGCATATTTGTCTCCAAGGTGATGTTATTTGCAGGTTAAGCAATAGAGGAACATTTGTGTTTTTAATGAAATGTTAAGGTCATAGGTGAATGAACTTTGCATCATACTTTATATTCCAGGCATTATGCGCTTGTGGTGTCCAGTCTGGATGTGGTTTGTGATATTTCTGCAATATCACAGGTCAAGGGTCAAAGGTGAAAACCCAAGTAGATTTATGTAAGGTATAATTTACTCCGCCAGGCATGCCTCATGTAATGCATTTAGTCTTTGAGTAAATTCCATGAGTTCAAGGTCAAGGGTCACAAGTTAAATCAGGTATGGATGGGAGGGAATGGCGAGTAATTGCTGGGCTCAGAACTTTTGGCGAAGGACTGAGTAATATCCATCGACAGCCTGACAGTCGAATTGCTGTATTTATGTAAACTATTTTTGTTTAATTTTCACGTAATTTAATTGCAATGCTGTGGTACGATCCAAATGTTTATGTACATGTTCATCTTGACATTAAATGAGTTAGAATCTACTATAAACTGGATCCTGTTGAGTACTGTGTTATAGATCCGCAGTTCTCACCGTTAGTGATGTCAATTGGCAAGAACGAGTGTAGAAACAAAGATGAAATGCAAAAGGACAGCATCCGAACAGACACCTTCACGAGTGAGATATCCTTTAAATTTTTTTCGTCTTTCCATCAATCTATCCATCCATCTATCTATCTATCTATCTATCTATCTATCTATCTATCTATCTATCTATCTATCTATATCTATCGTTTTGTCTGTCTGTCTGTCTGTCTATCTTTTTTATCCATATATCTGTTTATCAATTTATCTATTAATATTTTAAAGAATTGCGTGTTGTCACAATCTCTTTTATCAATAGGAACTGTTTATGATTTGGTCAATTGTGACCAAACTCCAATATAGATGTGAAAGATAATAATAGAAAGCTTGTAGCCCTCATGGTACGATGAATAAGGACTTCCCTTTTCATCATTTGGCAAACATTATTCATAATGAAAATAGCTCTCAAGTTATTATTTTCTATCATTAAGGTGCATTTTCGTGTGTCCTTCAAACAACTCAGACAAATCATCAGAATTGTTTACCTGCAATTAAAAAACGAAATTTAAACACTTGTGTTTTACAGTCATCCAAAATAAATTTGATTATTGTAATGTCGAGAAATACAGGCACGTTATATTTAATGCGAAAAATTACAACAACTTCAACAACAACAAAATCTCTCACTCAGGATTGAAATGAATGTAAACTGGTCTTATTCTTCGTCCTAAGGGAGAAGGAGCCAGCAACTAACAGGCATTAGTTAAGAAAACAATTTGAGTTCTTACCAACCAATCAGATCGCACATGCACTGGTGTGGAGCTGGTGTGTTAGTCGCGCCGTGGTAATGTATGCACTGTTTGAATCGATAAGTTTTATCCCGGGACAAAACTCGCAAAGATATGAAATAAACACAAATTAACTAATTTATAGGGCCTTGCTGAGGGTGAGTCTTTATCTCCATGTACAATAATTCTCACAATACTCACAATGTCATCCCTTTTTTCTTAACTTATGCCTGTTAGTTGCTGGCTCCTTCTCCCTTTAAAACGAGCTCTAAAAAAACGGATCCTTACAGAGAGGGGAAAAGCATGCTGGAACGATTTAGCGATTGACATGAAATCGACCCTTTTCAATCTTTTTAAGCAAGGTGTTGATCAAGAATATAAAGATTGAACTTGGATGAATGACGTTTGAATAATGGATATTTATGCAGATGTAGTTGTAGATATTTTTACATAGTGAAGACAGTGTGAACACAGTGTGACACGTGTCAAATAATAAAAATTGGCTGTAACAGTTTTTGGTACATTAATCATTTTAAATGTCACGTTATAATACATGTTATGAATTTGTACGGTATGACATACATTTTAAAGGGGCCAAACTTGATTAGCTTTGGTATTTTGTTGTTCTATAATACGATTTATGTTTTATTTTTTATGTCGTTCAAGCAAATAATTCACATAATTCTGACATAACTTGTTAAATACAACAAATCAGTAATAATAATTATAATCAAAATAAATAATAATAATAATTTAAATTAAATAAAATCATAATAATGAAATAAATATAATAAAATAATATAAATAAATAATAAAATAATAATAAATAATAATCAAATATTATTAATATCTGGCGGTGAACCGTAAAAATAAACGGAACAGTTCAAAATGGGAAAACGTGGAAAAAGAGATAAAGAGGCCAAAAGAAAAAACGCTAATGACTAGAAACACTTAGATAAAATGTAGAACATTTCACCTGTTTTCTTTAAAAATTAAAGAAATTGTATAACTTCTATTTTCACAATTAAAATTCTCTAGAAACTAGCTGCTATTAAAATAAAACTCTACAGCGTACACCCATTTCACTAGGTCAGATGAATGAGGACTTGCTATACGTGAACGGCGAAAATGGTTAAAAAGAAGATATGCGAGTGGAAGCGCGAGAATAAATAGCCTTATATGATATACGATGATGTCATAAGAAAAAACACAATATTCCTCTGGAACATGTTGTTTTTAATAAATGGTAGGTATACAGTATGACAACTTGGAAATAAATGAATCCTCCAAAAAATGCTTTTTGCTTCGCCCGTAAGGGCCGGAGGCATTATGTTTCCGGGTTGTCGTCGTACGTCCGTGGTGTGCGCGTGCGTACACTTTCTTTTGAAACAAGATTACTCGGAAGTAAACGCTGAGGGATTTAAATGATACTTGGACAAAGGGTTAGACCACTATGGCACAGATGAAATTGATTAGATTTTTGGGAGCAAATCGTCAAGGGTTAAGGTCAAAGGTAATGAATTTGTCGTAAATCATTTTTGCCTATAATCCAAGTTAGGTAGTGGTCCTGTTGATGTAATTTGGTGTTAGGTTTTAAATAACAAAGACATATATTTGGTAGAGTCACGTGGGTCAAAGGGTTAAGGTAAGGGTCAAAGTTCAATGAACTTGTCTAAAAATGCCATTTTGGCCTACTAACTTAGTTACGAGTGCTCACTGTTGATGTAATTTGGGTGGTTGTTCAAACCAAAAGAAAATATATTTGGTAAGAGTAAAGGTCAAAGTAAGGTAAGGGTAAAGGTCAATGAATATTTGTTGAAAATTCTAATTTTCTGCCTATAAGTTCAGTAAGGAGTGTTCACTGTTGTTGTAATTTGGTGGTTAGGTTCAAAACCAAAAGACAAATATTTTGGTAGAGTCACAGGGGTCAAAGGTCAAGGTCAAGTGTCAAAGGTCAATGACCTTTGTCCCTAAATGCTATTTTCTGCCTATAAGTTCAGTAAAGAGTGCTCACTGTTGATGTTAGGTTAGGTTCAAAACCAAAAGACAAATATATTGGTAGAGTCACAGGAGTCAACGTTCAGGGTCAAGGGTTAAATGTCAATGAACTTTGTGTCAAACCTATAGCTTCAGTTAGGAGTGCTAGCTGTTGATATAATCAGGTTGTTATCTCCTACATAGTGGGCGCACAGGGCGGAGGCATACCCATCGACTGCGTGCAGTCGAACTTTTCTAGTTCATGCTGATGTTAAAAGGAATTTGACCCCTTTTAACATATTTCGGGGACCATTCTATAACGCAAAATGATGAACAGGTATATTTCGTGGGTCAATCAGAAAATTTTGCCGGCTATTTTTTTTTCTAGCCAAACTGCAAGCCACGCAGCATTCGACAAGCGGCAGGCAGGGAGCCGACGATAACGAAAACGCATTTTTGCCTGCCATTTTATTTTATTTTTCTTAACTACTAGCCAAATCAGAAACAATTAGGGGGTGGGGGGTCAAAAAATAGTAAAATCCTTGTTAAATAAATTACTTTAAAAAAAATAGGGGCGATCGCCCCAACCCCTCCTGTGGCCCCACCCCTGAGTGGAATTGTATATAGCGGTACCTCTGAATTTTGTCCTCACCCACTCACAGCAGCGCCTCGTGGGTTCAGAGTCAGCCTCAGAGGTACCGCGTGTACACAATTCCTACCGACCCACTCAAACTTGTGCATCACTTGTACAAAATACAACCTATTCAAACAAGGCGATAATATTGCCATCTCATTTACGTGTCAATTGCCGACACTGAGATTGACAATAGTTTCAACTGC
Organism: Eucidaris tribuloides; assembly: GCA_001188425.1. NCBI lineage: Eukaryota > Metazoa > Echinodermata > Echinoidea > Cidaroida > Cidaridae > Eucidaris > Eucidaris tribuloides. Next base: position 41,640 of record JZLH01S0122861.1, read on the forward strand.
AAGATAACATAAAATGTTTATCTAAATTCTAAATCTGCAATGAAACTAGAAATGTACGTTTCGGTTAAACGCTTGTGCATATCCCACTTTCCGTGAGACCTCTCTTTGGTGTCTTCTTTTACCTTTACTACACCTCTATAAAAGTCGGAACAATGAGGGCGCTGTCACTGAAATCTGTTGTTACCCAGAATGACCCCCATAAACCTCCATAGCAAGTTTGAATAAAATCCGATAAGGCCCTGGTCACAACTAGGCAGTTGCGACTACTGCGATCAATGAATACGTACGACAAGGGCCTCCGCAGCCAGGTCGGCAAGTAACTCGCAACGATTTGTGCTGTATGTCACACTTAGTACACCTGTTTGGCCACTTGTCGTAAAGGTAATCCGCACGAATACCAAATCGCTTAATCACACAACGTAGTGCAGCGATCACCCGAGAAAGCGCAGGACAGTCGCGGCGATCACTTGGCGGCAAGTGAGTGGCAAATGTGCGATTTACCTACGGCTAATGGTACACACAAACGCACGATTACTGCGACTAGTGGCAGTATTCGTTGCGATCATTGCGATGAATAGTAGCTAATCGTACGGTTAAACTTCTGCTCATCGTACGAACGTGTGCATTCACTGGTTTCAAACGATTCTACCGGTTGGATTTCGATATGCAAAACTATGCGTTTGTTGAAAAATCAAGTGTGAATGGAATGCTTTTAACAACACTTCACAAAGGAAAATATTTATTTTACGTTCTATTATCACGTTGCTATATAAATCAAGATGTTCATTCTGACATGCACACACTAAATGTTCAGAGAGACCACATAGACTCAGTACATTACATGATTAACAGTATAATTCAGACATGCCTCAGAAAGCTCTAGGAAAGGGCGAAGCCTGTAGGCGGTAGGAAAAGAAAGAAAGCCTCCGTTCGCTAAGATGCACAAGATGATGTTGAAGTTCAGTTTCCGGACTGATCCGACGAATGACATTCACTTTATTAAACAGCAACAACAAATATTAACTCGAAAAAAAAATGCATTAATCTCATTCCAGGTAATTTCGCAAAGTCAGGATCAATTACTATCGTACATGAAGCTACATTTGACGCTGCGTCTACCCGCGAATCATTTTTAACCACTTCTCGATATCCTATGCAAATTCGCTTACTGAAGTGGCGATTAGTTGCACGATCATCGTAGCGGTGATGGCACGATGCCCCGACGATCACTGCGCGATGCTTGCACTCTTTGCGATGAGAATTGATCGGATAGCCAAGGTTTTCAACCCGGTTTGAAACTATATTCGATCGTACCATCACCTCCGATCACAAGTGATTTTCCATGGTTGTCGTACGATAAATCAGTCACGATCTAGCTGAGCAACTATGAGCGATCCACCTGCGGATAAACTCGTGTCGCTACACTCAACGCAGGTGAGTCGCAACTGCTAGTGTGACAAAGGCCTTAGAAGATAAGAATGTGGCTGGTACAGCATAATGTCACAATTTCATGGCATCCATGTTGAAACACTGAGGGCGCTGTTATCGAAAACTGTTGTGGCCTACATATAAGATGACCGCCAGTAAACCTCCACAGTAAGTTTGAATAACATCCGACGAAGAATGAGGCTGCTAGGGTACATACAAGCAATATGACATGGCATCCTACAAAGGTCGGAGCAATAAGGGCGCTGTCACTGAAAACTGTTGTAAAGGCCCTGTCACATAAGAGCGTTTAGAGCCAACGTGTGCCTATAGCGTGTTTGAAAATTTCGCGTACGTTCGTTGTTTTCGTCAGATGTGCTCCCAAGGGTCGTCGGCCACGCTGGTGCCAATCTTTTATTTCGGACATGTTCAAAATTTTGGTCTTGTGGTAACGTGCTTACCAGTGCGCTATGTATTCGTTGAGTATTCGCTGTTTGAACGTTCCACAAGTAGGTTGTTCGTTTCTTAATCGTCCACAGTTCGTTCAAAACACGTCCATCCCATCCGTTGCCATAGCGAATGCTCAACGCACACATAACGTCAAAGGATAAAGGAACTGTCACACAGCGTGTAGAGTCAACGTGTGTCTAACATGTTCGGAAATTTGGGTGCACGTTCGCGTACGTTGTCGGTCGTTGGTAATACGGTAGGCATACGCTGTATTAGTTAGCTGTTCGTCCAAAGGTCGTCGGGGTTCGTTGAAGAACGCTGCTGCCCGACGTTTGATTTTGGACGTGTTCAAAATTTTGAGCGTGCGACAACGTGCTGACCAACTTCGATCGACTTCCGCCGGGCGCCCGTCTGACGTTCTTGCCGCTAGTCTACCGTTAGAGTAACGTGTGCGTACTGTATAGCTAACGCACAGTGATAGTTTTTCTTTTCTTTGACGTCACAGTCTCCTAGAGTAGCTCCTTCATCATTTCACGCTGCACACGCGCTATCACTCGTAACGTGGGACGCTAGATATGCGATTACCATTCGTTCATAGTCATTAGTTTTCACTACCTTTTTTGACCTGGAATTTGAGCGTGCTTGAGCGTGCTTGAGTGAGTTTGGACTTAGCCAAAATTTCGCGACGAAAAACATACGCTGGGCACACGTTGAATCTAAACGCTAATATGTGACAGAATGACCCCCATACACCTCCATAGCAAGATCGAATAAAATCCGACAAGAAATGTGGCTGGTAGAGCACATACAAGAAATGTGACATAGCATCTATGTCGGAACACTGAGGGCGCTGGCACCTCCACATCAAGTTTGAATATAATCCGTTTAGTTACAATCATGTTATTACATGAATAAGCATTTGTGAAAAAATTTTGACCTGATCAGGGTGACTTTGACCCCGTAAAATGCGAAACTGTGGGGACAGCATCACCAAAAGTTATAGTTGTCTAGACTGGACGATCATACACTTACATACCAAAATTTGGAGGAGAAAAAAAATCCGTACGAGAAACGTGGCCAGTATCGTGCACACAAGCAGACCCTAAAAATGTACCTCTTTGTGTTTAAAGACGGATTAAGCGAGGGCACCACCACCGAAAGCTGCACTCGTAGATTTTATAATACACTTACATCCCGATTTTGACCAAAAAAAAAAAAAACTCTGTCGAGAAACGTGGCCAGTGTAGTGCACACAGGAATATGATGCGGCGGCGGCGTAACACTACTGAATCCAAAGTTTTCTCCGGTTCTATTAACCGGGGGAGACAATTATGTCAATCTGTAATGACCTCCCTGAATATCAAATAATTCTATCCAAGAGTGTCATTACCTTGTAACATTCTCATAATATTTTTTTATTCTCTGGTGGCTTGAGCTAACTGGTAAATGGGTCGAAAACCTTTTAAGTGTCAACCCCTGCCAACCCACGCAAACTCTCTCTCTCTCTCTCTCTCTCTCTCTCTACACACACACACACACACACACACACACACACACACACACACACACACACACACACACACACACACACACACACACACACACACACACACACACTCACGCACACTGTACCATATGATAAAATTTCATTTGGTTTGGTCGAGTGCCCCCATCTGATGCCAGTGACCCTTGCATCTTTATTTTTTCACCCGAGGCTTAACTATGAAAATGATTCATGAAAAGTTTATTGCTTATCACATTTGAATCGAAGTGTGTTTTGTGTGTGTTTTTGTTTTTACCTAATTTTGTCTGTAATCTATTATGAATTTTGGGATTAGACTTCATCTCGCAACCAAAATGATCGTTTAACTTGATTGTAATTTGTGTACATAATTTGTATTTCCGTTTGTAACGTTTCAAAAATAGTTGAAAAAATGATGAAATGAAAAATAAATAAGTGCTTTCACACCGTACAAACGCAGTTTGTGAGAAGTTAAAATGTTCCAAGAACCAAAATGAGTTGCAACATACCGTGGTTCCTATCAATAAATAGCTATAAATAAATCAATAAATGGCTAGTGGCTACAGTGTAATTCAGACTGGAATGTCGTATTTGATTTGTTTACTTGAAGAGTAAACAAGGTAGAGAGTGATACCGTAGAAAGCGACACAAACTTCACTGTCACAGCATTTTCTGATGATTGTTTCACGATGAAATTTTCACAGCAAAAACCATCAACAGTATGCTTGTTTCTGAGAGCAATGAGCATTGTGTCCTAAATTGAAGAATTCTTCCAATCTTTAAAGGAAGATGTAGCCGGCAACTAACAGCTCTTCCGAACAAATCAGATCGCACGTGCACTGGCCTTGAGCTGACCTGACGTGACCGATGTATGCCGCCCGACAAGTGTTAATCGCTCTGTATTAATTTATGCACTTTTTACATCAATAAGCTCCTCCCCTTGTAGCTGATTCGGTGATCTTATTCTACGGAAAAAAAATCGCAAAGACATAAATGTACTAATTGATAGGGCCTCGCAGAGGGTAAGTGTCACACGTTATAGGCCTTCTTTATCACCATCTGACCATGTACTCTAATTCTCACAATGCTCACAATGTCAATTTTTGCTTAACTTATTTCTGTTGCCGGCTACATCTTCATTTAACTGTTTACTGACCAGGCTTGGATATACACATACAACATTTTTGACACCATTGTACCCCCGTTTTCATTCTGGTATGGTGTCCCGTCAGTTCCTGATCACTGGCCTGGCGTTTGCGTCGTTGGCCGTGGAGTATGACGCCCCCCACGACCGGATGTCGGTAACGCTGACGCTGCTCCTGACTGCGGTCGCCTTCAAGTTCGTCGTCTCGCACAACTTGCCGAGTATCTCATATCAAACATTGCTGGTGAGCGATGATGATGGTGGTGGTGGGGATGATGGTGGTGGTGTGGTGTGGTGGTGATTGTGACGATGATGGTGGTGGTGTTGTGTGGTGGTGGTGGTGGTGGTGATACTAGTGGTGATGTTGGTGATGGTGGTGATGGTGGTGATGATGGTGGTGGTGTAGTGTGGTGGTGATGGTGACGATGATGGTGGTGGTGTTGTGTGGTGGTAGTGGTGGTGGTGATACTAGTGGTGATGTTGGTGATGGTGGTAATGGTGGTGATGATGGTGGTGATGATGGTGGTGATGATGGTGGTGGTGATGGTGATGGTGATGGTGATGGTGATGATGGTGGTGGTGGTGTGGTGGTGATGGTGGTGGTGGTGGTACCAGTGTGGATTGTGTGTGGGGGTGTAGCAGGGGGTTTTATGAACATTTTGCTCTTTCAAATGGATGTATTTTGAAATGAAGCAATAAATTACGACTTTTATCAATATCACGTGATTCCTATTAGTGAAAAAACTCGAAATTCTTATAGGTTTATTGTGTTCAATCGTTTGGAATACACATCTGTATACGTACGTGCGAGAGTAGATTGTTAAATAATGCATACATATACTTTAGATGCTCGAATAAGACTCTTCAGATGATCTACTACCCATTACACATTGCTCGTATTATATCGGCTCCGAAAGAAATCGAAAGTTTATCGTGAAAGCAATGGTCTTCTTAGCCCCTGCCCTCCTAAATTACTTCAGCATGGTTTATCGCTTCGACACGAAAATAAGGGATAGAGTAATTTGAACGTATAATGATAATACAAATCGCGTGCGTGTGTGTGT